>CM074133.1:3731734-3939715 GCA_037178625.1 Skeletonema tropicum | reverse complement strand
GAAATGTAGCAACTCGCCGAAACGAAACAAGACACACCGACTCATTGCCCCGCAAAGCCATCTCCACTGATCATTTGACCTCTTGCTGCATTTACCTTCAAACCAAAGCCTCCTCCACAAAGGTCTCTGACGCAATCCTTCTCACGTACAAATGATGTTCGCTTCAAATCATCAATCTCACAAGGTGCTGTACCGTACACCTTCTCTTTTCAATCTCTCCTTATCTTCCTTCTTTGTGTTCTTCGAGTCCAGTACCAGCCGTCCAAAGTGCACTGTAGCTCCTTCACCATCCTCCGTCTCCGAAGATTCCTTCTGGCAGAGTAGATATCTTCCCCTCTTCCTCTTCCACCACCTCCTCTTCCACTGCTCTAGCATCAAACTCTGCTTGTGGCTGGGCCCTTCGCCTTCGCTCCGTTGCTTTGATAGCACTTTTCCGAGCGAGATAACGCTTGAAGGCTGTCTGAATTTTTGCAGCCGGCTTATCATTGTCCACAACAGCTTCCTCCTCTATTTCATCACCCTCGTCAACAGCTTCTGCTGCGTCGACAAAGTCAACTTCCTCCGCTTTTTCATCACCCTCTTCAGCTTCCACCACGAGGAAGACTTCTACTTCCTCGACCGAGTCGTCGTCAGGAGCTGCATCATCATCAGAATTACCATCCCATTCTTGGCCATGATTGGAATCAACCTTAAGCTCCGCTTGTGGCCTGGCCCTTGGCTTCATCGTGCGAGCGCTGGCACCTCTGAAGAAGGCCTGGATCACAGTGGCAGCGTCATCAGCATCCGGGAGCAAGGTCATCCCTACAACAAGATGTTCTTCCTCGGAATCGGAATCCGAATCGGAATAGGCAAACTCCAAATCAGAAGTGGCTCCGTTGGCAACTTCATCGCGGTGATGGAGAACAGAGATAGATGAAACGTTGTTGACGAATGGCTGATTCTGAAGCACATTCTTCTCTTGCACTGGAACAGCGGCTTTGTTGGTAGTATTGGTAGTAAATTGGTAGGCAGATGGAACTTGACCGCGATCAATCGTGTTCAACTTTTGGGCAGGAGCAGTCATCTTCTTCTTTTGAGCAGGCGGGGGGGATTCGTGGGCATCTGAGCGCCTCTTCTTCGAGACCTTCGCCTTGCTAGCAGTGGCCGTGGGTGGAGCAATTGTTGGTGTTGCAACTTCACCGTGATGTTTGTAGCGGAAGATTGGGGCGTCGTTGTTGCGTGAATTCTTCTGAGCCCTCTTCTTCTTTTGGGCTGGCACAGCCGATTGGTTGGAAGTAAAGTTGTTGGGTAGCTCCTGCCTCATCTTCTTCTCTTGAGAAGGCGGGTCGGATTCGAGGCGCCTCTTCTTTGATGCCTTCTTTGTACTTGTCGGCAGAATCGCCGGACGATGGTTGAAGATTTGAGGTGCAAACACGTTTGCTTCCCTACGTTGATTTGATCTTTTATTTGTCCTCCTCTTGGTCCTCTTGCTCACCTTGGTGGCATGAATGGCAGCAGACGGGTAGGCGGTGATGTTATTAGAGTTTGCCTCGACCTTGCGGCGCTTTTGATCATTGTTGATAGGGACACTGGTATGGTAATGTCCTCGGATGATTGTGTTTGGGTGAGTGTTCTCGGCTTGAGACGCCATGTTGTCTTTTGTATGAGTTGCTGTGTTTGATAATGACTAAAGAGCAAACAAACTGGAGAATGAATGAGCTCTTTACCAGCGGCAAGTGTAAATGAATGTCGATCAGTGAGCCATGATTCAATCATGCGGCCGCGGCCGGCCAGCGGCATGTCATGTACATAAAATTTGTGCTTTTTGCTTTTTGAGCGGACATTTCGTCAGTTGAAGTTTGAGTGTCTGAGTACCGGTTCCGTGACGTCACAACTTTAGCGGATCACAGACGTACTCATATGCCCTACCGATGCCACTTGCCACTCTTCTACTTCTTATGAATGCTATTATCTCTTCCGCCGATGGATCTACCAACATATTATACAGCAAGCGCCGCCAAGAACCCTTCCGAGTCGAAATGATGAAGGAGGGATAACTTACCTGGCGCCTATGGTGCCTCGGTCTCGGTTCGCTGGTGAAAATAACGAACTTTCCGCACATTCGACACAACATGATTATACGGCAACATCTCCATGGACTCTGGCTCTGTGCTCCTCTACAGTGCTACTCACCAATCAATCATATCGACAATACAGCAATACAGCAATATGCAATTATGCGAGCGGACGGGGTTGTTATCGGTCAGGGTTACCGTTCTGCTCATTCATTATTGCAAGACGGCAGACGTGATTTTTATTTCAATCGACACAATCCACGTAGCGCTCTAGTAGGGGCCTTGGCCAGCATATGCTTTGGACGCATTTTGTCGTAAGAGGGGTGCTGCGTTACTTAGATTACTTAGTTCACAGTCAAAGCGTCACACTTCAATTGATTATTTATCCTCGGAAGACAATTTAGAACAACACTCTAGAGGGGAGCAACGAACCAGGGGCAGGGGTCAACTCGTTTGGAACTTCGAGTTTATTGCGAGTTAGGCAAGGGTGGATGTACCTACTAAGTCTATGATAACGTCTGTTGACGGAGCTACTCTCATTATCTTCGTAGGAATTACCGTCGTCGCCCATTATTGCTGACTCATATCGTGTAGGCTTTGAAGCTTGGCGGTAAGATTGCAGATGGATTGCAGTACCGACGTAAAGAAGGAGAAGAAGGTATCTGACATGATGATGATGACAAGGATTAACGCTGAAAAATATTGTCTTGACGCCATTTGAGGGGGAGTATTTGGCGACATTCATTGATTTGTCGGATGCAGTGATATGTTGTGAAGAACAGACATTTGATGAGAAGAAGCGGGTAGATTTGATGAATCTAGGGATTGTTTTGAACCAATTGTTTCAGACAGATGGGGGAGGGAGTGCTACTAGTACCAGTAGTGGTCATGTTGTGTCAAGCAATGAAGAGAAGAGAATGGCCGTGCCATGATGATGAATAAGTACTTAGAACTTTGATGATCAATTTGATGCCTGCCTTAAGTGTATAAGTACATACTTCGACTTCCTCATATCTCTCCAAGCACTGCAGCCAGTTCTGTGGGGCTTCCTTCGTTCATTACCAAAAGATAGATCAATGTTCAATGTGAGTGTCTATTCTTGTGCTTTCACACAACCATCCGCCCACCCCCAAAATTCACTTCCTCCAGCAGTTTGGCCTTGCTTGCACCAAAGCCTTCGCGTTCCACATCCGTCGACCCATTCCTGCCCAGCAGGCACCACAAGCGTCTTCGGGACCAGGCGTCTTCGGGACCAGCCCGAGCTCCTCCTGGTTTAAGTTCACCTTTCTCTACTGGCACTAGTGCCTAGGGAGTATTAAATAATCTATCTATCAATTTGATGCCGCCTTAAGTCACAGTACTTCAGTACTTACTTTGACTCAGACAGCAGCATACCAAGTATCGCTGTATGGCCCCGATGTGACCATAAGTAGCATACCAGTGGGCAGCACCGCTTCCCTTCTGCTCAGAGAAGTTACACACCCTACATAGGATCTTCAGACACCTGTCTGAGTCACTTGGGAGGTCTCAGCACGTAAGAGGACTCCCATTTATGACAGAAGACACACCCTACATAGGATCTTCAGACACCTGTCTGAGTCACTGGGGAGGACTCAGCTCTGCTCTATCTATCTCTGCGTGCATAAATGCAGAGTCCCTCTGAAGAGGACTCCCATTTATGACAGAAGATCCTATGTAGGGTGGAAGTTCATAAGACTGTGGGCCAGGTTGGTACTACCTACGGTAGGGGACCACGTTGGAATCCCTGGAGTGTTCTTTTGCTACTTTTGCCTTTCATTTTGGCCCCTATATACCTGCCTACAATAGGTACGATACAAATAATGCAATGCACTTACTACAATACCCGCCTTCGCCCTTTCTTTTGCTCGGCCTTCCTTGATGAGCGAATTTCGCTTCACTTGAGAGAAGTCGCGATGAAGAAGCGGCTGCGTTGTATTGGTATTGTGCGTCTCATTCATCGTCCGTCTATCTTTACCTTCAGTCATCCAAACGTATACGAAAGATGTCAAGAGTTCAACCTGCTGATCCTGCTTTGGCTCCATCTTCATGAGAAGCGTTTCCCCCTACTCCTGATATATCGTAGATCGAAGATGATAATAACTTAACAAATATCTACGATATAACCTCCCAAACGCGTCTACTGGTCCACTAGACTAGCTATTTGGGTGCGATCTGGGAAATATAGCTACTGCAGCACATGTTCGTTATCACTTAGCATAGATAATGTCGCCTCTTGAGGGCTCACCAGACGTACTTTAAAATTTCTGTTACATAAATATAGCTATTTGCGCTGCTGAGCCGAGTGCCGAGTGCAATGCTTCCCAGGAAGAGTTCAATCTGCTGAGACCAGATTGGCCCCAGCTCGATTCGAATTCGAATCCGTTCACACATCACATAATCTTTCACCAATTCATCAGATTTGCTGTTTAAGACCATAATCAATTCGACGTTACGAGAGCGTAGATGACCAAATGAATTGAAGAAGATATTGTACCGTGCATCTGCATCATCATCCTCGTCGTCATTCTCGTCGTCCTCCTCTGAACCCGCATTCTCATTCTCACGGAGTTTCTTGATTGCGTCTAATGCTGCCTCTGCAAGCAGCAATGGTGTCTCGGACGAATCTTTGATATGTCATGGTCATGGTCATGGTGGTTTGTGTGGCTGAGCCACACCAATTTCGCCACTAGTTAAAAAAAAATTTCCTACCATCCCCCTTTTCGGGGGTCACATAGATAATCTTACTAGATATTACGTGTTTAGGTTTTATCCCCCCTAAGTGCCCCCTTTTTCTCACAGCTAACCGATCCGATTCCACCATGAACATGCCACCCGCTAGCTCAATACGACGTCCCATACAACATCCAATCCATGACATCGATCGAAATTGATACCCAAAACAGGTGCCGGATGCCATGCTCTATTAATGCCTAAATTTTCAGCGCTTCGTATAATCTCGATGTCAACCAATTATTCGTTATTTTGTTTGTACTTTCCTCGTGGCCTCTTCGTATCTCTAGTTTTTGCCATGATATCTTCATTGTTCTGACTCGCTCTCTTCTTCCCAACGGCTTCTGCATGTTTATCTGCGTCTTTGACAAACCTGCATCTCTCCTCCACTCTCTTCCTTTCCGTTTGATGGAACTGTTCTACCCATTCCTCAATCATCAGAAACAAGTCAGGGTGTGTCTCAAGAGTTTCAAGTCCATGATCTGCTGCATAATGAAGCTTTGGTGTATCATCATTGTCGTCAACTTGTGCCCTTAGTGCGCGGTGCTTTTCAACTGCATCGTCCATGTCATTTTTGAAGTTTACCTTGTCTGCAGCTGATGGTTTCTCCGTGTAGAACACTTTGAACACTTTACCCCAACTGCGTAAGAGAGAGATCATTTCGTCACAGGTCTTGTCAATTTGGTCATCAATATTAGCAACGCTGTCGTCTTTGAACTCACGGAGCATTGCCTTTGCCTCGGTGAAAATATCTTCAGCTTTCTTCATGATATCCTTCAATGGGCGGCCCGTTGCTTGCGTTGTCCGACAAATCAAGATCTGCCAACCCATATTTTTCTAGAAGTGGAAACTTTGTGTTGCCCACCGAAGGCCGTTCTGTTGCAGTTGCATGTGGATTGGCAGCTTCGCTGTCAGCGCATTTGTTGCTGTTGAAATTGTCGCCGACATTATCATTGTTGTCTTTTTCGCAGGTGTCGTCACAGACCCAGTCATCTTCCTCGGGGTAGTTTTGTTCCTCATACCAAACACGCAATTCTGCATTTACTCTCCGACCGATCACTTCCATCCCTGGGCAACGAGGCGGATACAGCTTTCCGTCATTCGCCTGTTTTAATACACTGGGGTAACATTTTTCCCACTTATCTGTTTTTCGTCCTAGACGAATGTACCACCGCGTACTTGATTTCAATGGTGCGGCGGAGACGACCTCTGCATCAATCGTGTGTTCCTCAAAAAATGCTTTCCATTTATCAGCGCCTGCACAGATGACTTTATCAGCTGCATTTACTTTCACCAACTTACATTGTTCTAATACCCATATCCAGAGGTCATCGTCTATTCCAGCGAATTTTTGTAATGATAATTTGTTCAATTGTAAAATATTTCCCAACTTGTCGGCGTCCATGATTTGACGTACTTCCGGTGGAGGGTTGTCCTCATCACGATCCCAGATGCGGTACCAATGGGAAATCATTGAGTACTTGCATATATACAATAGCATACCCGCTAATAATAATTCGGGTTTTTCTCGTGGACAATCTTTGACGTTGATTGTCTCCATTGCGCTCGTTGTGTTGAAAAAAGATGGCGAGGTGTGCAGGGTAGTTGTGTTTATGACCGTACTGTGCTGTCTTGACTGTTCAATGCGTCGTTGCGAAAATTTAACAGTAAGTTGAATATATGGTATAGATTGGATTCGTAAGTTTTCGCAACGGTCTACCGAATGATGCCGTTGTTATTGGTGGTTATGATGGTAACTTCCTCGATGCTATTGCAGCGCAAATTAAAAAAAAGTCGTGGTGCTGCTTGTTATTTTTGTACGTAAGACGGTATGTTATGTGACTGTACATTAGTTTACAAGTAAAAAAATTTAACACGGGATGCGCGATGTGAAATCGGTGTGGCAGTAGTGGTCATGTTGTGTCAAGCAATGAAGAGAAGAGAATGGCCGTGCCATGATGATGAATAAGTACTTAGAACTTTGATGATCAATTTGATGCCTGCCTTAAGTGTATAAGTACATACTTCGACTTCCTCATATCTCTCCAAGCACTGCAGCCAGTTCTGTGGGGCTTCCTTCGTTCATTACCAAAAGATAGATCAATGTTCAATGTGAGTGTCTATTCTTGTGCTTTCACACAACCATCCGCCCACCCCCAAAATTCACTTCCTCCAGCAGTTTGGCCTTGCTTGCACCAAAGCCTTCGCGTTCCACATCCGTCGACCCATTCCTGCCCAGCAGGCACCACAAGCGTCTTCGGGACCAGGCGTCTTCGGGACCAGCCCGAGCTCCTCCTGGTTTAAGTTCACCTTTCTCTACTGGCACTAGTGCCTAGGGAGTATTAAATAATCTATCTATCAATTTGATGCCGCCTTAAGTCACAGTACTTCAGTACTTACTTTGACTCAGACAGCAGCATACCAAGTATCGCTGTATGGCCCCGATGTGACCATAAGTAGCATACCAGTGGGCAGCACCGCTTCCCTTCTGCTCAGAGAAGTTACACACCCTACATAGGATCTTCAGACACCTGTCTGAGTCACTTGGGAGGTCTCAGCACGTAAGAGGACTCCCATTTATGACAGAAGACACACCCTACATAGGATCTTCAGACACCTGTCTGAGTCACTGGGGAGGACTCAGCTCTGCTCTATCTATCTCTGCGTGCATAAATGCAGAGTCCCTCTGAAGAGGACTCCCATTTATGACAGAAGATCCTATGTAGGGTGAAGTTACATAAGACGGGCCAGGTTGGTACTACCTACGGTAGGGGACCACGTTGGAATCCCTGGAGTGTTCTTTTGCTACTTTTGCCTTTCATTTTGGCCCCTATATACCTGCCTACAATAGGTACGATACAAATAATGCAATGCACTTACTACAATACCCGCCTTCGCCCTTTCTTTTGCTCGGCCTTCCTTGATGAGCGAATTTCGCTTCACTTGAGAGAAGTCGCGATGAAGAAGCGGCTGCGTTGTATTGGTATTGTGCGTCTCATTCATCGTCCGTCTATCTTTACTAAAGTCTTTACCTTCAGTCATCCAAACGTATACGAAAGATGTCAAGAGTTCAACCTGCTGATCCTGCTTTGGCTCCATCTTCATGAGAAGCGTTTCCCCCTACTCCTGATATATCGTAGATCGAAGATGATAATAACTTAACAAATATCTACGATATAACCTCCCAAACGCGTCTACTGGTCCACTAGACTAGCTATTTGGGTGCGATCTGGGAAATATAGCTACTGCAGCACATGTTCGTTATCACTTAGCATAGATAATGTCGCCTCTTGAGGGCTCACCAGACGTACTTTAAAATTTCTGTTACATAAATATAGCTATTTGCGCTGCTGAGCCGAGTGCCGAGTGCAATGCTTCCCAGGAAGAGTTCAATCTGCTGAGACCAGATTGGCCCCAGCTCGATTCGAATTCGAATCCGTTCACACATCACATCATAGTGAAACTGTTTCTGTGTAGTCAGTCCTCTCCTGAGCTGAGAATGACGAGCAATACATATACATACATCGAGTGATGGATCTTCTGTTATCAGTTTCGAATTGCTCAAGAATTGTGGCACAGCTCACACAAGAATTATTGTGCCAAACACAATCAATTCAGCTAGCTCTCTGGGGCAATGTTGAGCTTCTATATCAAGGTAAGTTAAGATTGCGCCAGGTCTGCCGAAATAGTAAGTTAAGCCATCACATCACTTGAGTGACTTGCCCCACGGCTGACCTCGTGTCAAGCTTCGTCTTGAGCTTGAGTTAAAGAAGTAGAGTTTCGTCGAGCAAAGCAGAGATTGCCCATTTGGTTTGATATCTTCAAAGGAATAAGAAGAAGACAACGGAGAAGAATCCAAACGTGATGTTGTTATTGAGAGATGTCCTCATATCTTTCCAAGCACTGCGGCCAACGGCCAGTTGTGTGGTGAATTCCTTCGTTCATTACCAAAAGAGAGATCAACGTGAGTGTCTATTCTTGTGCTTTCACACAAGAGCGGCGTGGAGCTTGGAAGACAAAAAATTGAGATGATCCTGAAGAACAGCAGTATTGCTCGACAAGGAAAAGATGCCATCCACTTCCATAACACTAAACGAATCATGTAAATTTCGTAATCTCACTAATATACAGGTGACAATCTTCATATTCGAATCTATCGACTTCTTCTCATCATTGCTGCTGTATCACCTCCATCGGAAGAGGGGTTGTTCGGAGTACTTCTACTTATATAATAGCGAGGATCAGATCGATAAATAAATACAAAATTAATCAGATTAGATATCTACACGAGTATAATCTGGACCTGCTTAGGTACAATGTTGATTGTTATTCATCAGATGTTGTTGTTGTTGTTGTTGCTGCTGCTGTTGACTCGTTTGATAATTATAATTATTTGGTTTCACATCAACGCTGTGTAGTTGTGGAGAGGAGCGCGAGACATTATTTGGAGAACTGCCGGCCATATCCATATCACTTTTATCATTTCGCTGCGGGTGCGGGCTTTTGGTTGTTGCAGTTGTCGCAACCGTGTGATCGAGAAGAGCCTGAGCCTGAGATGAGTAGGACGAACATGTTGTCGGCGGATGCATTGCAATAATTTGTGCGTGTTGACAAGAAGGGTTTATCTAGAGATCAGCGCAGTGAATGAACAATGCACAATGCAATGCTAAAATGGCGAACTCGATGGGCCTGCGTGTAGGTATATGAGTAGGTCGATTGCCAGGGAATGGAGGGTGACAATCTTCATATTCGAATCTATCGACTTCTTCTCATCATTGCTGCTGTATCACCTCCATCGGAAGAGGAGTTGTTCGAAGTACTTCTACTTATATAATAGCGAGGATCAGATCGCATGGTGAGACAAACGTTATGAATTTCACCCTTGATGATTTTTGTAGCATTGCGTGATATATAATGATGATTGTTATTCGTCAGATGTTGTTGTTGTTGTTGTTGCTGCTGCTGTTGACTCGTTTGATAATTATAATTATTTGGTTTCACATCAACGCTGTGTAGTTGTGGAGAGGAGCGCGAGACATTATTTGGAGAACTGCCGGCCATATCCATATCACTTTTATCATTTCGCTGCGGGTGCGGGCTTTTGGTTGTTGCAGTTGTCGCAACCGTGTGATCGAGAAGAGCCTGAGCCTGAGATGAGTAGGACGAACATGTTGTCGGCGGATGCATTGCAATAATTTGTGCGTGTTGACAAGAAGGGTTTATCTAGAGATCAGCGCAGTGAATGAACAATGCACAATGCAATGCTAAAATGGCGAACTCGATGGGCCTGCGTGTAGGTATATGAGTAGGTCGATTGCCAGGGAATGGAGGGTGACAATCTTCATATTCGAATCTATCGACTTCTTCTCATCATTGCTGCTGTATCACCTCCATCGGAAGAGGAGTTGTTCGAAGTACTTCTACTTATATAATAGCGAGGATCAGATTGCATGGTGAGACAAACGTTATGAATTTCACCCTTGATGATTTTTGTAGCATTGCGTGATATATAATGATGATTGTTATTCGTCAGATGTTGTTGTTGTTGTTGCTGCTGCTGTTGACTCGTTTGATAATTATAATTATTTGGTTTCACATCAACGCTGTGTAGTTGTGGAGAGGAGCGCGAGACATTATTTGGAGAACTGCCGGCCATATCCATATCACTTTTATCATTTCGCTGCGGGCTTTTGATTGTTGCAGTTGTCGCAACCGTGTGATCGAGAAGAGCCTGAGCCTGAGATGAGTAGGACGAACATGTTGTCGGCGGATGCATTGCAATAATTTGTGCGTGTTGACAAGAAGGGTTTATCTAGAGATCAGCGCAGTGAATGAACAATGCACAATGCAATGCTAAAATGGCGAACTCGATGGGCCTGCGTGTAGGTATATGAGTAGGTCGATTGCCAGGGAATGGAGGGTGACAATCTTCATATTCGAATCTATCGACTTCTTCTCATCATTGCTGCTGTATCACCTCCATCGGAAGAGGAGTTGTTCGAAGTACTTCTACTTATATAATAGCGAGGATCAGATTGCATGGTGAGACAAACGTTATGAATTTCACCCTTGATGATTTTTGTAGCATTGCGTGATATATAATGATGATTGTTATTCGTCAGATGTTGTTGTTGTTGTTGCTGCTGCTGTTGACTCGTTTGATAATTATAATTATTTGGTTTCACATCAACGCTGTGTAGTTGTGGAGAGGAGCGCGAGACATTATTTGGAGAACTGCCGGCCATATCCATATCACTTTTATCATTTCGCTGCGGGTGCGGGCTTTTGGTTGTTGCAGTTGTCGCAACCGTGTGATCGAGAAGAGCCTGAGCCTGAGATGAGTAGGACGAACATGTTGTCGGCGGATGCATTGCAATAATTTGTGCGTGTTGACAAGAAGGGTTTATCTAGAGATCAGCGCAGTGAATGAACAATGCACAATGCAATGCTAAAATGGCGAACTCGATGGGCCTGCGTGTAGGTATATGAGTAGGTCGATTGCCAGGGAATGGAGGGTGACAATCTTCATATTCGAATCTATCGACTTCTTCTCATCATTGCTGCTGTATCACCTCCATCGGAAGAGGAGTTGTTCGAAGTACTTCTACTTATATAATAGCGAGGATCAGATTGCATGGTGAGACAAACGTTATGAATTTCACCCTTGATGATTTTTGTAGCATTGCGTGATATATAATGATGATTGTTATTCGTCAGATGTTGTTGTTGTTGTTGCTGCTGCTGTTGACTCGTTTGATAATTATAATTATTTGGTTTCACATCAACGCTGTGTAGTTGTGGAGAGGAGCGCGAGACATCATTTGGAGAACTGCCGGCCATATCCATATCACTTTTATCATTTCGCTGCGGGCTTTTGATTGTTGCAGTTGTCGCAACCGTGTGATCGAGAAGAGCCTGAGCCTGAGATGAGTAGGACGAACATGTTGTCGGCGGATGCATTGCAATAATTTGTGCGTGTTGACAAGAAGGGTTTATCTAGAGATCAGCGCAGTGAATGAACAATGCACAATGCAATGCTAAAATGGCGAACTCGATGGGCCTGCGTGTAGGTATATGAGTAGGTCGATTGCCAGGGAATGGAGGGTGACAATCTTCATATTCGAATCTATCGACTTCTTCTCATCATTGCTGCTGTATCACCTCCATCGGAAGAGGAGTTGTTCGAAGTACTTCTACTTATATAATAGCGAGGATCAGATTGCATGGTGAGACAAACGTTATGAATTTCACCCTTGATGATTTTTGTAGCATTGCGTGATATATAATGATGATTGTTATTCGTCAGATGTTGTTGTTGTTGTTGCTGCTGCTGTTGACTCGTTTGATAATTATAATTATTTGGTTTCACATCAACGCTGTGTAGTTGTGGAGAGGAGCGCGAGACATCATTTGGAGAACTGCCGGCCATATCCATATCACTTTTATCATTTCGCTGCGGGCGGCTTTTGGTTGTTGCAGTTGTCGCAACCGTGTGATCGAGAAGAGCCTGAGCCTGAGATGAGTAGGACGAACATGTTGTCGGCGGATGCATTGCAATAATTTGTGCGTGTTGACAAGAAGGGTTTATCTAGAGATCAGCGCAGTGAATGAACAATGCACAATGCAATGCTAAAATGGCGAACTCGATGGGCCTGCGTGTAGGTATATGAGTAGGTCGATTGCCAGGGAATGGAGGGTGACAATCTTCATATTCGAATCTATCGACTTCTTCTCATCATTGCTGCTGTATCACCTCCATCGGAAGAGGAGTTGTTCGAAGTACTTCTACTTATATAATAGCGAGGATCAGATTGCATGGTGAGACAAACGTTATGAATTTCACCCTTGATGATTTTTGTAGCATTGCGTGATATATAATGATGATTGTTATTCGTCAGATGTTGTTGTTGTTGTTGTTGCTGCTGCTGTTGACTCGTTTGATAATTATATTTGGTTTCACATCAACGCTGTGTAGTTGTGGAGAGGAGCGCGAGACATTATTTGGAGAACTGCCGGCCATATCCATATCACTTTTATCATTTCGCTGCGGGTGCGGGCTTTTGGTTGTTGCAGTTGTCGCAACCGTGTGATCGAGAAGAGCCTGAGCCTGAGATGAGTAGGACGAACATGTTGTCGGCGGATGCATTGCAATAATTTGTGCGTGTTGACAAGAAGGGTTTATCTAGAGATCAGCGCAGTGAATGAACAATGCACAATGCAATGCTAAAATGGCGAACTCGATGGGCCTGCGTGTAGGTATATGAGTAGGTCGATTGCCAGGGAATGGAGGGTGACAATCTTCATATTCGAATCTATCGACTTCTTCTCATCATTGCTGCTGTATCACCTCCATCGGAAGAGGAGTTGTTCGAAGTACTTCTACTTATATAATAGCGAGGATCAGATTGCATGGTGAGACAAACGTTATGAATTTCACCCTTGATGATTTTTGTAGCATTGCGTGATATAATGATGATTGTTATTCGTCAGATGTTGTTGTTGTTGTTGCTGCTGCTGTTGACTCGTTTGATAATTATAATTATTTGGTTTCACATCAACGCTGTGTAGTTGTGGAGAGGAGCGCGAGACATCATTTGGAGAACTGCCGGCCATATCCATATCACTTTTATCATTTCGCTGCGGGCTTTTGATTGTTGCAGTTGTCGCAACCGTGTGATCGAGAAGAGCCTGAGCCTGAGATGAGTAGGACGAACATGTTGTCGGCGGATGCATTGCAATAATTTGTGCGTGTTGACAAGAAGGGTTTATCTAGAGATCAGCGCAGTGAATGAACAATGCACAATGCAATGCTAAAATGGCGAACTCGATGGGCCTGCGTGTAGGTATATGAGTAGGTCGATTGCCAGGGAATGGAGGGTGACAATCTTCATATTCGAATCTATCGACTTCTTCTCATCATTGCTGCTGTATCACCTCCATCGGAAGAGGAGTTGTTCGAAGTACTTCTACTTATATAATAGCGAGGATCAGATTGCATGGTGAGACAAACGTTATGAATTTCACCCTTGATGATTTTTGTAGCATTGCGTGATATATAATGATGATTGTTATTCGTCAGATGTTGTTGTTGTTGTTGCTGCTGCTGTTGACTCGTTTGATAATTATAATTATTTGGTTTCACATCAACGCTGTGTAGTTGTGGAGAGGAGCGCGAGACATCATTTGGAGAACTGCCGGCCATATCCATATCACTTTTATCATTTCGCTGCGGGGCTTTTGGTTGTTGCAGTTGTCGCAACCGTGTGATCGAGAAGAGCCTGAGCCTGAGATGAGTAGGACGAACATGTTGTCGGCGGATGCATTGCAATAATTTGTGCGTGTTGACAAGAAGGGTTTATCTAGAGATCAGCGCAGTGAATGAACAATGCACAATGCAATGCTAAAATGGCGAACTCGATGGGCCTGCGTGTAGGTATATGAGTAGGTCGATTGCCAGGGAATGGAGGGTGACAATCTTCATATTCGAATCTATCGACTTCTTCTCATCATTGCTGCTGTATCACCTCCATCGGAAGAGGAGTTGTTCGAAGTACTTCTACTTATATAATAGCGAGGATCAGATTGCATGGTGAGACAAACGTTATGAATTTCACCCTTGATGATTTTTGTAGCATTGCGTGATATATAATGATGATTGTTATTCGTCAGATGTTGTTGTTGTTGTTGCTGCTGCTGTTGACTCGTTTGATAATTATTTGGTTTCACATCAACGCTGTGTAGTTGTGGAGAGGAGCGCGAGACATTATTTGGAGAACTGCCGGCCATATCCATATCACTTTTATCATTTCGCTGCGGGTGCGGGCTTTTGGTTGTTGCAGTTGTCGCAACCGTGTGATCGAGAAGAGCCTGAGCCTGAGATGAGTAGGACGAACATGTTGTCGGCGGATGCATTGCAATAATTTGTGCGTGTTGACAAGAAGGGTTTATCTAGAGATCAGCGCAGTGAATGAACAATGCACAATGCAATGCTAAAATGGCGAACTCGATGGGCCTGCGTGTAGGTATATGAGTAGGTCGATTGCCAGGGAATGGAGGGTGACAATCTTCATATTCGAATCTATCGACTTCTTCTCATCATTGCTGCTGTATCACCTCCATCGGAAGAGGAGTTGTTCGAAGTACTTCTACTTATATAATAGCGAGGATCAGATTGCATGGTGAGACAAACGTTATGAATTTCACCCTTGATGATTTTTGTAGCATTGCGTGATATATAATGATGATTGTTATTCGTCAGATGTTGTTGTTGTTGTTGCTGCTGCTGTTGACTCGTTTGATAATTATAATTATTTGGTTTCACATCAACGCTGTGTAGTTGTGGAGAGGAGCGCGAGACATCATTTGGAGAACTGCCGGCCATATCCATATCACTTTTATCATTTCGCTGCGGGCTTTTGATTGTTGCAGTTGTCGCAACCGTGTGATCGAGAAGAGCCTGAGCCTGAGATGAGTAGGACGAACATGTTGTCGGCGGATGCATTGCAATAATTTGTGCGTGTTGACAAGAAGGGTTTATCTAGAGATCAGCGCAGTGAATGAACAATGCACAATGCAATGCTAAAATGGCGAACTCGATGGGCCTGCGTGTAGGTATATGAGTAGGTCGATTGCCAGGGAATGGAGGGTGACAATCTTCATATTCGAATCTATCGACTTCTTCTCATCATTGCTGCTGTATCACCTCCATCGGAAGAGGAGTTGTTCGAAGTACTTCTACTTATATAATAGCGAGGATCAGATTGCATGGTGAGACAAACGTTATGAATTTCACCCTTGATGATTTTTGTAGCATTGCGTGATATATAATGATGATTGTTATTCGTCAGATGTTGTTGTTGTTGTTGCTGCTGCTGCTGTTGACTCGTTTGATAATTATAATTATTTGGTTTCACATCAACGCTGTGTAGTTGTGGAGAGGAGCGCGAGACATCATTTGGAGAACTGCCGGCCATATCCATATCACTTTTATCATTTCGCTGCGGGTGCGGGCTTTTGGTTGTTGCAGTTGTCGCAACCGTGTGATCGAGAAGAGCCTGAGCCTGAGATGAGTAGGACGAACATGTTGTCGGCGGATGCATTGCAATAATTTGTGCGTGTTGACAAGAAGGGTTTATCTAGAGATCAGCGCAGTGAATGAACAATGCACAATGCAATGCTAAAATGGCGAACTCGATGGGCCTGCGTGTAGGTATATGAGTAGGTCGATTGCCAGGGAATGGAGGGTGACAATCTTCATATTCGAATCTATCGACTTCTTCTCATCATTGCTGCTGTATCACCTCCATCGGAAGAGGAGTTGTTCGAAGTACTTCTACTTATATATAATAGCGAGGATCAGATCGCATGGTGAGACAAACGTTATGAATTTCACCCTTGATGATTTTTGTAGCATTGCGTGATATATAATGATGATTGTTATTCGTCAGATGTTGTTGTTGTTGTTGCTGCTGCTGTTGACTCGTTTGATAATTATTTGGTTTCACATCAACGCTGTGTAGTTGTGGAGAGGAGCGCGAGACATTATTTGGAGAACTGCCGGCCATATCCATATCACTTTTATCATTTCGCTGCGGGTGCGGGCTTTTGGTTGTTGCAGTTGTCGCAACCGTGTGATCGAGAAGAGCCTGAGCCTGAGATGAGTAGGACGAACATGTTGTCGGCGGATGCATTGCAATAATTTGTGCGTGTTGACAAGAAGGGTTTATCTAGAGATCAGCGCAGTGAATGAACAATGCACAATGCAATGCTAAAATGGCGAACTCGATGGGCCTGCGTGTAGGTATATGAGTAGGTCGATTGCCAGGGAATGGAGGGTGACAATCTTCATATTCGAATCTATCGACTTCTTCTCATCATTGCTGCTGTATCACCTCCATCGGAAGAGGAGTTGTTCGAAGTACTTCTACTTATATATAATAGCGAGGATCAGATCGCATGGTGAGACAAACGTTATGAATTTCACCCTTGATGATTTTTGTAGCATTGCGTGATATATAATGATGATTGTTATTCGTCAGATGTTGTTGTTGTTGTTGTTGCTGCTGCTGTTGACTCGTTTGATAATTATTTGGTTTCACATCAACGCTGTGTAGTTGTGGAGAGGAGCGCGAGACATCATTTGGAGAACTGCCGGCCATATCCATATCACTTTTATCATTTCGCTGCGGGTGCGGGCTTTTGGTTGTTGCAGTTGTCGCAACCGTGTGATCGAGAAGAGCCTGAGCCTGAGATGAGTAGGACGAACATGTTGTCGGCGGATGCATTGCAATAATTTGTGCGTGTTGACAAGAAGGGTTTATCTAGAGATCAGCGCAGTGAATGAACAATGCACAATGCAATGCTAAAATGGCGAACTCGATGGGCCTGCGTGTAGGTATATGAGTAGGTCGATTGCCAGGGAATGGAGGGTGACAATCTTCATATTCGAATCTATCGACTTCTTCTCATCATTGCTGCTGTATCACCTCCATCGGAAGAGGAGTTGTTCGAAGTACTTCTACTTATATAATAGCGAGGATCAGATCGCATGGTGAGACAAACGTTATGAATTTCACCCTTGATGATTTTTGTAGCATTGCGTGATATATAATGATGATTGTTATTCGTCAGATGTTGTTGTTGTTGTTGCTGCTGCTGTTGACTCGTTTGATAATTATAATTATTTGGTTTCACATCAACGCTGTGTAGTTGTGGAGAGGAGCGCGAGACATTATTTGGAGAACTGCCGGCCATATCCATATCACTTTTATCATTTCGCTGCGGGTGCGGGCTTTTGGTTGTTGCAGTTGTCGCAACCGTGTGATCGAGAAGAGCCTGAGCCTGAGATGAGTAGGACGAACATGTTGTCGGCGGATGCATTGCAATAATTTGTGCGTGTTGACAAGAAGGGTTTATCTAGAGATCAGCGCAGTGAATGAACAATGCACAATGCAATGCTAAAATGGCGAACTCGATGGGCCTGCGTGTAGGTATATGAGTAGGTCGATTGCCAGGGAATGGAGGGTGACAATCTTCATATTCGAATCTATCGACTTCTTCTCATCATTGCTGCTGTATCACCTCCATCGGAAGAGGAGTTGTTCGAAGTACTTCTACTTATATAATAGCGAGGATCAGATCGCATGGTGAGACAAACGTTATGAATTTCACCCTTGATGATTTTTGTAGCATTGCGTGATATATAATGATGATTGTTATTCGTCAGATGTTGTTGTTGTTGTTGTTGCTGCTGCTGTTGACTCGTTTGATAATTATTTGGTTTCACATCAACGCTGTGTAGTTGTGGAGAGGAGCGCGAGACATTATTTGGAGAACTGCCGGCCATATCCATATCACTTTTATCATTTCGCTGCGGGTGCGGGCTTTTGGTTGTTGCAGTTGTCGCAACCGTGTGATCGAGAAGAGCCGGAGCCTGAGATGAGTAGGACGAACATGTTGTCGGCGGATGCATTGCAATAATTTGTGCGTGTTGACAAGAAGGGTTTATCTAGAGATCAGCGCAGTGAATGAACAATGCACAATGCAATGCTAAAATGGCGAACTCGATGGGCCTGCGTGTAGGTATATGAGTAGGTCGATTGCCAGGGAATGGAGGGTGACAATCTTCATATTCGAATCTATCGACTTCTTCTCATCATTGCTGCTGTATCACCTCCATCGGAAGAGGAGTTGTTCGAAGTACTTCTACTTATATAATAGCGAGGATCAGATTGCATGGTGAGACAAACGTTATGAATTTCACCCTTGATGATTTTTGTAGCATTGCGTGATATATAATGATGATTGTTATTCGTCAGATGTTGTTGTTGTTGTTGCTGCTGCTGTTGACTCGTTTGATAATTATTTGGTTTCACATCAACGCTGTGTAGTTGTGGAGAGGAGCGCGAGACATCATTTGGAGAACTGCCGGCCATATCCATATCACTTTTATCATTTCGCTGCGGGTGCGGGCTTTTGATTGTTGCAGTTGTCGCAACCGTGTGATCGAGAAGAGCCTGAGCCTGAGATGAGTAGGACGAACATGTTGTCGGCGGATGCATTGCAATAATTTGTGCGTGTTGACAAGAAGGGTTTATCTAGAGATCAGCGCAGTGAATGAACAATGCACAATGCAATGCTAAAATGGCGAACTCGATGGGCCTGCGTGTAGGTATATGAGTAGGTCGATTGCCAGGGAATGGAGGGTGACAATCTTCATATTCGAATCTATCGACTTCTTCTCATCATTGCTGCTGTATCACCTCCATCGGAAGAGGAGTTGTTCGAAGTACTTCTACTTATATAATAGCGAGGATCAGATCGCATGGTGAGACAAACGTTATGAATTTCACCCTTGATGATTTTTGTAGCATTGCGTGATATATAATGATGATTGTTATTCGTCAGATGTTGTTGTTGTTGTTGCTGCTGCTGTTGACTCGTTTGATAATTATTTGGTTTCACATCAACGCTGTGTAGTTGTGGAGAGGAGCGCGAGACATTATTTGGAGAACTGCCGGCCATATCCATATCACTTTTATCATTTCGCTGCGGGTGCGGGCTTTTGGTTGTTGCAGTTGTCGCAACCGTGTGATCGAGAAGAGCCTGAGCCTGAGATGAGTAGGACGAACATGTTGTCGGCGGATGCATTGCAATAATTTGTGCGTGTTGACAAGAAGGGTTTATCTAGAGATCAGCGCAGTGAATGAACAATGCACAATGCAATGCTAAAATGGCGAACTCGATGGGCCTGCGTGTAGGTATATGAGTAGGTCGATTGCCAGGGAATGGAGGGTGACAATCTTCATATTCGAATCTATCGACTTCTTCTCATCATTGCTGCTGTATCACCTCCATCGGAAGAGGAGTTGTTCGAAGTACTTCTACTTATATAATAGCGAGGATCAGATTGCATGGTGAGACAAACGTTATGAATTTCACCCTTGATGATTTTTGTAGCATTGCGTGATATATAATGATGATTGTTATTCGTCAGATGTTGTTGTTGTTGTTGCTGCTGCTGTTGACTCGTTTGATAATTATTTGGTTTCACATCAACGCTGTGTAGTTGTGGAGAGGAGCGCGAGACATTATTTGGAGAACTGCCGGCCATATCCATATCACTTTTATCATTTCGCTGCGGGTGCGGGCTTTTGGTTGTTGCAGTTGTCGCAACCGTGTGATCGAGAAGAGCCTGAGATGAGTAGGACGAACATGTTGTCGGCGGATGCATTGCAATAATTTGTGCGTGTTGACAAGAAGGGTTTATCTAGAGATCAGCGCAGTGAATGAACAATGCACAATGCAATGCTAAAATGGCGAACTCGATGGGCCTGCGTGTAGGTATATGAGTAGGTCGATTGCCAGGGAATGGAGGGTGACAATCTTCATATTCGAATCTATCGACTTCTTCTCATCATTGCTGCTGTATCACCTCCATCGGAAGAGGAGTTGTTCGAAGTACTTCTACTTATATAATAGCGAGGATCAGATCGCATGGTGAGACAAACGTTATGAATTTCACCCTTGATGATTTTTGTAGCATTGCGTGATATATAATGATGATTGTTATTCGTCAGATGTTGTTGTTGTTGTTGCTGCTGCTGTTGACTCGTTCGATAATTATAATTATTTGGTTTCACATCAACGCTGTGTAGTTGTGGAGAGGAGCGCGAGACATTATTTGGAGAACTGCCGGCCATATCCATATCACTTTTATCATTTCGCTGCGGGTGCGGGCTTTTGGTTGTTGCAGTTGTCGCAACCGTGTGATCGAGAAGAGCCTGAGCCTGAGATGAGTAGGACGAACATGTTGTCGGCGGATGCATTGCAATAATTTGTGCGTGTTGACAAGAAGGGTTTATCTAGAGATCAGCGCAGTGAATGAACAATGCACAATGCAATGCTAAAATGGCGAACTCGATGGGCCTGCGTGTAGGTATATGAGTAGGTCGATTGCCAGGGAATGGAGGGTGACAATCTTCATATTCGAATCTATCGACTTCTTCTCATCATTGCTGCTGTATCACCTCCATCGGAAGAGGAGTTGTTCGAAGTACTTCTACTTATATAATAGCGAGGATCAGATCGCATGGTGAGACAAACGTTATGAATTTCACCCTTGATGATTTTTGTAGCATTGCGTGATATATAATGATGATTGTTATTCGTCAGATGTTGTTGTTGTTGTTGTTGCTGCTGCTGTTGACTCGTTTGATAATTATTTGGTTTCACATCAACGCTGTGTAGTTGTGGAGAGGAGCGCGAGACATTATTTGGAGAACTGCCGGCCATATCCATATCACTTTTATCATTTCGCTGCGGGTGCGGGCTTTTGGTTGTTGCAGTTGTCGCAACCGTGTGATCGAGAAGAGCCTGAGCCTGAGATGAGTAGGACGAACATGTTGTCGGCGGATGCATTGCAATAATTTGTGCGTGTTGACAAGAAGGGTTTATCTAGAGATCAGCGCAGTGAATGAACAATGCACAATGCAATGCTAAAATGGCGAACTCGATGGGCCTGCGTGTAGGTATATGAGTAGGTCGATTGCCAGGGAATGGAGGGTGACAATCTTCATATTCGAATCTATCGACTTCTTCTCATCATTGCTGCTGTATCACCTCCATCGGAAGAGGAGTTGTTCGAAGTACTTCTACTTATATAATAGCGAGGATCAGATCGCATGGTGAGACAAACGTTATGAATTTCACCCTTGATGATTTTTGTAGCATTGCGTGATATATAATGATGATTGTTATTCGTCAGATGTTGTTGTTGTTGTTGCTGCTGCTGTTGACTCGTTTGATAATTATAATTATTTGGTTTCACATCAACGCTGTGTAGTTGTGGAGAGGAGCGCGAGACATCATTTGGAGAACTGCCGGCCATATCCATATCACTTTTATCATTTCGCTGCGGGTGCGGGCTTTTGATTGTTGCAGTTGTCGCAACCGTGTGATCGAGAAGAGCCGGAGCCTGAGATGAGTAGGACGAACATGTTGTCGGCGGATGCATTGCAATAATTTGTGCGTGTTGACAAGAAGGGTTTATCTAGAGATCAGCGCAGTGAATGAACAATGCACAATGCAATGCTAAAATGGCGAACTCGATGGGCCTGCGTGTAGGTATATGAGTAGGTCGATTGCCAGGGAATGGAGGGTGACAATCTTCATATTCGAATCTATCGACTTCTTCTCATCATTGCTGCTGTATCACCTCCATCGGAAGAGGAGTTGTTCGAAGTACGTCTACTTATATAATAGCGAGGATCAGATTGCATGGTGAGACAAACGTTATGAATTTCACCCTTGATGATTTTTGTAGCATTGCGTGATATATAATGATGATTGTTATTCGTCAGATGTTGTTGTTGTTGTTGCTGCTGCTGTTGACTCGTTTGATAATTATTTGGTTTCACATCAACGCTGTGTAGTTGTGGAGAGGAGCGCGAGACATTATTTGGAGAACTGCCGGCCATATCCATATCACTTTTATCATTTCGCTGCGGGTGCGGGCTTTTGATTGTTGCAGTTGTCGCAACCGTGTGATCGAGAAGAGCCTGAGCCTGAGATGAGTAGGACGAACATGTTGTCGGCGGATGCATTGCAATAATTTGTGCGTGTTGACAAGAAGGGTTTATCTAGAGATCAGCGCAGTGAATGAACAATGCACAATGCAATGCTAAAATGGCGAACTCGATGGGCCTGCGTGTAGGTATATGAGTAGGTCGATTGCCAGGGAATGGAGGGTGACAATCTTCATATTCGAATCTATCGACTTCTTCTCATCATTGCTGCTGTATCACCTCCATCGGAAGAGGAGTTGTTCGAAGTACTTCTACTTATATAATAGCGAGGATCAGATCGCATGGTGAGACAAACGTTATGAATTTCACCCTTGATGATTTTTGTAGCATTGCGTGATATATAATGATGATTGTTATTCGTCAGATGTTGTTGTTGTTGTTGCTGCTGCTGCTGTTGACTCGTTTGATAATTATTTGGTTTCACATCAACGCTGTGTAGTTGTGGAGAGGAGCGCGAGGCATTATTTGGAGAACTGCCGGCCATATCCATATCACTTTTATCATTTCGCTGCGGGTGCGGGCTTTTGGTTGTTGCAGTTGTCGCAACCGTGTGATCGAGAAGAGCCTGAGATGAGTAGGACGAACATGTTGTCGGCGGATGCATTGCAATAATTTGTGCGTGTTGACAAGAAGGGTTTATCTAGAGATCAGCGCAGTGAATGAACAATGCACAATGCAATGCTAAAATGGCGAACTCGATGGGCCTGCGTGTAGGTATATGAGTAGGTCGATTGCCAGGGAATGGAGGGTGACAATCTTCATATTCGAATCTATCGACTTCTTCTCATCATTGCTGCTGTATCACCTCCATCGGAAGAGGAGTTGTTCGAAGTACTTCTACTTATATAATAGCGAGGATCAGATTGCATGGTGAGACAAACGTTATGAATTTCACCCTTGATGATTTTTGTAGCATTGCGTGATATATAATGATGATTGTTATTCGTCAGATGTTGTTGTTGTTGTTGCTGCTGCTGTTGACTCGTTTGATAATTATTTGGTTTCACATCAACGCTGTGTAGTTGTGGAGAGGAGCGCGAGACATTATTTGGAGAACTGCCGGCCATATCCATATCACTTTTATCATTTCGCTGCGGGTGCGGGCTTTTGGTTGTTGCAGTTGTCGCAACCGTGTGATCGAGAAGAGCCTGAGATGAGTAGGACGAACATGTTGTCGGCGGATGCATTGCAATAATTTGTGCGTGTTGACAAGAAGGGTTTATCTAGAGATCAGCGCAGTGAATGAACAATGCACCATTGGTGTCTTTCGGCCAACATCTGGGTCAAAGAAGTGTCCAGTGTATGGGTCAAGCAGGTGTCATAAATCAAGAACTCCTATGGGTACCTAGTCTAAGTACATAAGTACCATCACCATCACCATAACCATCACCATCACCATCTTTATAGGGCCGCTATTGCGGCCAACGGACATGGCCCCCCATTTTCATTTCTTGTTGTGACCTGTGTCTTTCGGCCAACATCTGGGTCAAAGAAGTGTCCAGTGTATATATAACAGAAATTTAAGTGTCCAGTGTATGGGTCAAGCAGGTGTCATAAATCAAGAACTCCTATGGGTACCTAGTCTAAGTACATAAGTACCATCACCATCACCATCATCAACAAGAGGGCCGCTATTGCGGCCAACGGACATGGCCCCCCATTTTCATTTCTTGTTGTGACCTGTGTCTTTCGGCCAACATCGGGGTCAAAGAAGTGTCCAGTGTATGGGTCAAGCAGGTGTCATAAATCAAGAACTCCTATGGGTATCTATTCTAAGTACATAAGTACCGGTCAAGGCCCCCCATTTTCATTTCTTGTTGTGACCTGTGTCTTTCGGCCAACATCGGGGTCAAAGAAGTGTCCAGTGTATGGGTCAAGCAGGTGTCATAAATCAAGAACTCCTATGGGTATCTATTCTAAGTACATAAGTACCGGTCAAGCAAGGTACCTCTACTAGGTGTCATAAATCAAGAACTCTTATGGGTACCTAATCTAAGTACATAAGTACCATCACCATCACCAACAAGAGGGCTGCTATTGCGGCCAACGGACATGGCCCCCCTTTTTCATTTCTTGTTGTGACCTGTGTCTTTCGGCCAGCATCTGGGTCAAAGAAGTGTCCAGTGTATGGGTCAAGCAAGGTGTCATAAATCAAGAACTCCTATGGGTACCTAGTCTAAGTACATAAGTACCGTCTATACCTTAAAAAGTGTCCGTAGGACAGGACCACACTATTGCAGCCCGGACACAGTCACTCCCCCTGCAAGGATGCACGGACACATTCTAGAATCCGGACACTTTCAAGGGTTTCTTAGAGCGCAACATGTAACAACAAATACTTAAAATTATTCTACTCCATCTCTCCATCGCTATTGTCCCCATCCTCATCAATGATGCCAAATGCTGCTTCAATCGCGACAAAGTCATCTTCATTCCCATTTTCCTCGTCTAAAAGATGGTCCAGCCCCTCCTGGCCACAATACTGCTTCACCATTTTATGTACCTCATCTTCGGTCCAAAGCACAACCTGCCCTTTATCCGAAAAGGAAAGTTCCTCTTCCGGAGTGTATCCACATGCAGTCCGTGACTTTCTAACCATTTCTTCAGGAATCTTATCCCAGGCCTGAACAACCCATGTTGCCAATTGCTGTCGTGATGGAGCTTCAGGCGTCCCTTTTTCTGTGACGGGAGCAATGAGGCTGTATGCATCGTACAAGTCACAGAAGTAACCTTTGAAGACCTTGTTGATCACCTTGTCAAGAGGCTGTCCACATGGGGTTAGTCCTCCTGGTAAGATATCCACAGAAAGACAAGGAAGTGATAGGCAAAAGTCTTTCACCTCAGCTGTAGAATATGACTTGAAGTCATCCCACAGCACACCAATCTTGTTTTCGCATTCTCCTGTCTCTTTGTCATATCCACCAGCGGGCAAGATAATCTTCTTCAGGTAGAGCTTGGTAAGAGCATGGTTTGAGCAAGCCTTCGGCGCTACTGTAATGTACGCTTTGTCGCGAGGAGGGTAATGGTTGCCATGGCGATCAGGTTTTTTTGTTCCTTTGTTTTAATGACCTTCACCGTAAAGCCAAACGAATCCATCTTTAAGGAACTCCCGTCATGCTTGTGAGGTGCCTTATTGGCTGGAGTTATTTTACTGATGCTGCCGCTGCCGGTTTCAGATGTAGTTCCGTCGCACACTTCTTCAGATCAACGGCTTCATTAAGATATTTATCATACACCATTCCGGCAGTGAGTTGGACAACCTTTTTTTCTGTCGAGAACAGCCCATCCCACTGGTCCTTTGTAATAAACTTCAGTTGCTCGACAGTCTCAACACCCATATCATCGAGGAAATCTTCGATCTCATCATTCCATGGTAGGGTGTTCGATCTAAACCAGTATTCGATGGCATCCTCCGACATGATGGTATGATGTGTGTAGTCGAATTATTCTTATTTTAACACAACATGGTGTGGTGGCCCGCCGTGCTGGGTTGTGCGTGCTACTGGCGGGAACTAAATCGTACCTCGCCGCGGTACGATTTATCAAATTTTACGCACAAAACACTAACAACATGAAAAGAGTCATAAATTAGGCCATGATACTCGACGAAAATACATATAGCAGCCTAAACATAGAATCCCAAACAGTATATGTACATTATCTGATAAAAAATAGACTAAAATTCATCGAGATGGAGCACCTATCGACGAATTTGGGACCAATAACTGCTATTTTCGAGCTAGAATGACGCATGCCTACGGCATATCTGCATGCCTGTGCTGCTACTGCTATGCGAGTATACTACATACAACGTTGACCAGTGGTTCTATCGAAAGCTACTTGTCTATACTATCATATTATGGTCGATTATTTAGGATAGGTGTTGACATGGAGGCTCAGAACCATGATATTAGGGTGTAGAATGCGTCTTTTTTGTGTTTTGTTAGTGATTTGTGTGGAGATTTCTCCGTGGTACGATTTATTTCCGGTACGATTTAGTTCCCGCCAGTAGCGTGCTGGCTTCGCACAAAGCATTTGAAAGTGTCCGAATCTGGTCGGACACTTCCTCGAAAAAGGCTGCGGACACCTACAAGTCACCTGAAAAACAGTCCGGACAACAGAAAAATCCGGACACTTTTTAAGGTATAGACGGTATATGTACCATCACCATCACCATAACCATCACCATCACCATCACCAACAAGAGGGCCGCTATTGCGGCCAACGGACATGGCCCCCCTTTTTCATTTCTTGTTGTGACCTGTGTCTTTCGGCCAGCGTCTGGGTCAAAGAAGTGTCCAGTGTATGGGTCAAGCAAGGTGTCATAAATCAAGAACTCCTATGGGTACCTAGTCTAAGTACATAAGTACCATCACCATCACCATAACCATCACCATCACCAACAAGAGGGCC
This sequence comes from Skeletonema tropicum, assembly GCA_037178625.1. Taxonomy (NCBI): domain Eukaryota; phylum Bacillariophyta; class Thalassiosirophyceae; order Thalassiosirales; family Thalassiosiraceae; genus Skeletonema; species Skeletonema tropicum. The sequence goes on along the minus strand of CM074133.1, from coordinate 3,912,912 downwards.
GCTATTGCGGCCAACGGACATGGCCCCCCTTTTTCATTTCTTGTTGTGACCTGTGTCTTTCGGCCAACATCTGGGTCAAAGAAGTGTCCAGTGTATGGGTCAAGCAAGGTGTCATAAATCAAGAACTCCTATGGGTACCTAGTCTAATTACATAAGTACCATCACCATCACAACCATCACCATCACCATCACCATCACCAATAAAGCCGGGAAGAGACAGGCCTGCCGGGCCATGTCCGATAAAGCCGGGAAGAGACAGGCCTGCCGGGCCATGTCCGATAAAGCCGGGAAGAGACAGGCCTGCCGGGCCATGTCCGATAAAGCCGGGAAGAGGCAGGCCTGCCGGGCCATGTCCGATTCCTCTCGTAAGTCAGCCCCCAACTTCTTGCACGCTACTACATGCTAGTCGGCGCGCCATTCGACGCACCGGCGCCATTCGACGCACGACGCAACTTCCCTCTTTTCGACAAAAAAAGAGCCGCACCATGACGGCCTCCCATCCTACTACCCTCATTACACAACTAAATGTCGACATTCCGAAGTAATAATGTACATTCTAGACCATTTTTTGACGCTGAATTCAATGGTTTTATCGGTGGCTCGCCATATTCAGCACAAAGAGACGTTTGACCGCCACAATAGCGGTGGTGATTTTCATCCCCTCCGCCGCAGAGCACCTGTTGCCAGTAGCATAAAGGCGTCGTTTCGGTCCATTAAACAGCAAGTAAGGTTGTAGGGGCGACCAATATTATATATATGGATGAAATATGCGCTAATTAACCGGGTGTGGGTCTCATGCAACGCCTATCCAACCTACCAAATCTATGAAGTCGATTTAGAAAGATTTCCACAATTTATCTCCATCAACAGTGGGTATATATCTGACACAACACATGTTGAAACCACACCATGGATCATAGTTGTCTTGTCTACTATGATAATCAAGATTGTTGAGGTGGACTGCTCCATCTTACCACAGTGACTACTGCAATCCTCGGTTTCCTTGACAACTACTGATTGTGGGTTATGAGAAGCCCATCCGAAGACGCCTACACGAGTGTTGTGGCATGATAATGACGTCTCCTCCATGTGCAATTGGGAACCTTTCGCCTCATCAAATCAACAGCCATCTATTGTGCGCCTTTTGCTGTGGTTGGAGACAATGTTACAACTGTTATCAGTGCCTTTCCTACAAAATCTCATGGAATGAGAGGCCGAATGATCGACATAAAACTCCATGATTGCGTAGATGTTGCGTGTAATTAATACATCCGAGTAAGCTAAACAATTATCATAGCTTACAGATGGAGTTATTAATGATCTACTACTATTCTGTTGTCTAAATTACATAATCATGAGCATCTTTTGACATGCCCGGTATGTGCAGATTTTCATGTGTGTGTGCGTCACCTGCAAATATCATCAAATCCACTTTGAATTAGACGCTACAGCTTACATAATCGGAATCAGCTTGAAAAATTGGGTTTGGGAGTGTCTTCTTAGTGTTGGTGGAGGGTGTATGGGATCGATAATGCTATGGTTTGCCTTCGGATTCGTCATGGCAGATGCACTTTTTCAAGATTTTTTTACTGTTCGTGCGTAAGTACCTCAAATATCGAGGCAATTGAACGGGGCTGCCGCTAACCATACCCGGTTAGCACGCGTATTCAAATACGCAGAGGTGAGTCTGGACCAAAATGACCCTTTCTCAAAAATTATGTCACATGTGACAGTGATAGCTTTAGCGATAAGAGCGATTGCTTAATGTGCGTATTCAAATACGCAGAACCTGTGCGTATTCAAATACGCAGAACCTGTGCTATTCAAATACGCAGAACCTGTGCGTATTCAAACACTTAAGTTTTTGTTGCGTATTGAAATACGCAGGTTCTGTGCCTCCGAAATTCACATCCATCGGGCACCCATGGTGGTCCGGGATCTAGTAATTGATGAGCAACATAGAGAATAACAAGCTCCTCATTAAATATTAAGAGACATCAATGCATAGTCTTTTCGATAAGTAGACATACATTTGTCGCTTCCACATGTCCACATATTTGTCTTACATGCGCAGTAGGGGCACCCACTAGTTGTGAATTTCGGAGGCACAGAACCTGCGTATTTCAATACGCAACAAAAACTTAAGTGTTTGAATACGCACAGGTTCTGCGTATTTGAATACGCACAGGTTCTGCGTATTTGAATACGCACGGGCGTGACCGCGTATTTGAATACGCACATTAAGCAATCGCTCTTATCGCTAAAGCTATCACTGTCACATGTGACATAATTTTTTGAGAAAGGGTCATTTTGGTCCAGACTCACCTCTGCGTATTTGAATACGCGTGCTAACCGGGTATGGTTAGCGGCAGCCACCACCACACATCGAATATGCATTCCAAACAGTATAAATTGAAAGTTATTAGTCTTTCAACTTAAAGCATCGGCATATATTGGCCAATATTGGCGTAGTAATGCCAGAGTTTCTGCGACGCAACAAGATTTGGCTGGGTGTTGGGGAGAAAAATACCTATAAAAATCCATAATATCACTTGTTGTGTTCGATATTGGATTTTCTATCCGATCGTCGACGCATCGACGCATGCGTCGCATGGCGCGTCGACTAGCATGCTCTGATTGATGCTCCCTTCGGCATTCATCGCTACAGTATTGGACGAGATCGCAGTTGGCACAATTCTTCAATTTGACGTTATCAAATTCTGCGATACCACAGGAAGCGCAGTACGATGCGCTTACCGCCGCATTTTCTTCGCTCATGTTTTACCACCCGTGCCAAAATTAGATTATCTAATTAACAAGTCGCTGCACTCTCAAGCTATTGCCTCAATGTCGGGACCAGCTATTTCAGGATAATTACTAATATTCAAGCGACAGAGCAAGAGAAGAAGAGTTCATGGGATATCCTCGAGCAGTGCAGCGCGCCAGAAATGAGAATGTCGCACCGTGATGGACTCATCACCGCGACCTGTACTGGTTGTTGAGCGAGTTGCTATTGCTGGTCAATAACAGCAACTGAAGAGAAGGAAAAGAACAGCTTCTATGTAACTGCCGAGTTATTCGAGGTCCTCCAAAAATGCCTCGGCTATCGGCTAGGACGTATGCGCCCACACGCTTGATTGATGAATCGATGTCGTATGCACCAAGCGCAATGAGTTCGCAAACCTCTCTGTTGCACTTACCATGAGATCGAGCAGTAAGTGTTTTGTATTGTCAGTCGGCTCTCGCGTTCTCTGAAGGGAGAAAATTGTACGAGAGGCCGGCATCGTCGTGACGGGTACTCCATAGCCATCGACGCAGACGCAGCTGCCAATTCAAGTTCAAGATATGTTAGTTATTCTTACGAACAACTAATCCAAGCTTCGACAAAGCTTAGAGTTATTGCGGAAATCTGACGAGCTCTATGTAGCGTATATAGCGTGCCCTCATGTATGTAACGTTTCTGTACGTGGGCTGTACATGGGTAGGAATCAGCTAGCCAGATTTTTTGTACATAGAGGGTTCCCCACCAACCAAAGAGGCCTCATTCTCGCTTTTTGGTTTGTTCAAACTTTGGATAATGTGAGAATAGACTGGGGCAAATACAAAAACTGTGGGGTGAAATTTGTGTTGAGCATAATTTTAACACCTTTCTCTACCTCACTCTATAGTTTATATAATTATATCCCTTAGGATATTTTGTTTGCCGAGTCTTAATTGGGTTGGCGTTAGGGGGGCTTGCGCTCTTCGACTCCAAGAATATAGATAGAAGGTAGCAGCTGTTCGGCCCCTCAAATTGAAATATCCTGGATAATTTTTTTTCACTGTAGATTAAGTATTGTATTTTGTACTTCTGCCTGTCAAATCGAAAGATCCTGGATTCTTATTTTTCGAAAGCCGGGAGAAGCTTGCCCTGCCGCCGCACGCCAATCTGCAACTGCAAACGAGAAGAGAGACAGGAATGTCAAGCTTTATGCATCTCGCAAAGACACGGTATGAATGAGGCAAGGCATTTGGTTAGTCTGAGGTCTGAGAGAGAAAGGCGACGCCTTGTGGTGGAAAAGGCAGTAAGACTTCCCTTGAGTGAAATGGGATGAGACGGATAGAATTCCAAGCTGCAAGATAGTCTTTTCAATGATGGATGACACATTAGGAATTTGTCGCGAAAAAACCAAAGACAAGGTCTCCTGCTCCTTGATCATATTCATTTTGACGAAGCATTTTTGTAACGTCATGCAGGCATAGAAGTAGTACCCAGTGCACCCGATGACGAAGTGAAGATGAGTAAAGTAGACTGGAAGATTTGTACGCCAAGATAGTACGTGATGGTCTCTTCATACTGCATGATTGCATCTATGATCTCGAACGTAGATCCACAATTATTTTTCAAAGATAGGCATAAAATCCACCGAAGTGAGTGTGGTGCTTCTGCCAGCAGATCAATCGACATAGCAAGTAGTTTGCGCCTTGAGTTGTCGTCGTGCACAGTAAACAAATGAGTTGTCGGTCGCAGATTGTAAGATCTGTGAATTGTGAATTTTAGTGCTTGATAGTAATAGTCAGCTGTGGTGACTAGTCTTGATGTTGAATGTAAAAGAATTATCCTAATCCTACTCTGATTACAATCTTCTTCTCTAGCAGCCCCACGCCCAAGTTGATTTCTGTAACAGTGTCAATGTGATGACACAAGAGCTGTTGCAATATCTATCAATTTCATTCTCGTCCCTCACGTATTGTATGATGTGCCCCTTGAACTCTCTAACTCTAACTGTGTGATATATATTTCAGACCCCTCTTTCCAACCAACTCCTTTCAAACTCGTCGGCTGCATCCCTTTGCGGACTCTTGGTTGCATCTACAGCAGCCTGGTGTGCACGAAGGGCAGCAGCTAGTTTATCTTTTTCGATACATCCGTTCTTGAATGCCTCCATTAGCACTTCGATTGAATCATCATCTCCTTGGTTGGCAGCGATGATCCAATGTTTCACTGCTCTCTCAGCATTATCGTTATTTTCCCACTCATTAACTCCAAGGAAGTATCTAGCTTTGGGATGGCCGCCAATAGCAGCTTCTTCTAAATGATACGCTGACTTCCCCTCATCCTTCTCGACGCCATGCCCCTCATGATACATAAGCGCCAGTTTCAAGAGCGCTTCCACATTTCCCAATTCAGCAGCCTTTGTAACATAATCAAATGCACTTTTGTAGTCTCCCTTTTTATATTGTTCTACTCCCTCATGGCGCAATGCAACTGGATCATTCGCCTTTATTCTTATCATCCTTTGTATATCACTTTGTTCTTCCTTTGTGACGGGTATACGTTTCCGACAGAATGGACATGATAGATCCAATGATTCTTCCGCTTCTCGTCCCAGATTGGCAATATAGCAGCCGTTACAAATCTCTTTACTGCAACATGACGTCATAGTTATTTTCGATATATCATGCGGCAAAGGCAACATGCAGATAGGACAGTCACCGACATGCCTGCTTTCTGGTTGCTTGAATAATAGTTCATCACGTAATTCGGCTACTCTTTCCCTGCACGCTCGCATATGTTTCGGCCTATGATCTCTTTGGCAGTCATCGCCGCAATAACGAACGAGATCGCAGTTGGCACATTCAGTCAACTTGATGTCATCAATTTTTTCTGCGATACCGCATGAAGCACAACTTGACGTGTCGACCGCCTCTTTATCTTGGCTCATGTTTTACCACCCGTGCCAAAATTATATTATCTAATTAACCAGTCGCTGCGCTCTCAAGCTATTGCCTCCATCGGGACCAGCAACCAGCAACCAGCAATTACAATAAAATTGAATTCCGATGACGGCGGTGAACGGTGAACGGTGAATCGGTGAATCGGTGCAACGCCAGAAATGAGAATGTCACACCGTGAACCGTGATGGAAAGAAAGAAGCGCGTGATTTTGATAGTATGTACATAGTAGATCTGCTCTCTTGGCCTCTGGAACATGATGAAGGAGGAGATCATCCGTGAGGCAGGCAGGCATCATCATCATCATCGTTATTGGTACCTCCGATGCAGCTGTCAATTTCAATTCAAAATGTTTTATTTATTCTTACGAACACCCAATCTACACAAACGAGAAGGTAGGCAGGATGTCAATCTTCTTTAGGTCCATCTTGCAAAAGACACGGTATGAAGGATGCAAGGCATTTTATATTGTCATGTCTTGGAGAAAAAATGATGCCTTGTGGTGGAAAAGGCAGGAAGTAAGAGGTGCAGTAAAAAGATGCAATCGCATATTCTATTACTTTTCTTGCTTGAATGGGATGAGAAAGAGAGGTTTTCTAGCTGCAAGATAGTCTTATCAATGATGATACATTATGGATTTCGTCGCGAACAACCAAAGATTAGGTCTCCCGCTCCTCTATATGGACCATATTCACATTGACGAAGCAGTTTTTGTAATTCATGCAGGCATAGAAGTTAGAAGTGGTAACCAGTGCACCCGATGAGATACATTGGATGATGAGGTGAAGCAGGCTGGTAGATTCGTATCCCAAGTGATTGCCTCATTGCATCAATCACGAAGAACATAGATCCCGAATTATTTGTCAAAAGATCGGCATATAATCTGTGCCACGAGTGAGAGTGGTGCTTCTGCCAGAAGATCAATCGGCATAGCAAGGAGGCACAAGCGCATATCATGTGACAAACGAAAAATTTTCGTTGCTTGGCATCAATGAGAAAATATCACAGAAAAGGCACAAAGAATGAAGCAAATCCCGTATTCATCAAGGATCGTCGAGGCAGCTGTGCGTTGTGATTCAACACACTTGTTGGACGGTTCGGAAGCGGGCATATCTCCTAGGAACGTGCATCCACACTCAGCAAGCAGCATCTTCTATGAACACAAACACCAACTTATGCTATTGGAGTCTTGGTGGCGATGGGGAATGTTGAAGAAAGTACTATTTACCGATGAATAATATTTGGGTGAGGAAAGCAGTACATCTTGACGGGCAGCAGTGCAATTCATTGAAGATTTGACAGCAAAAAACGTCCTATTCGCTGCAATAGATCAGAGAATAATACGAGCCAATTGCAGGCGAAACTGATAGAAACGGAACAGAGTTCAAGCCTTGTCAGTCCTTCCTGGATGCAAAATACTATGCATACCATAGTCGTCTCAGATCGACTCTTGCTTGGATAGTAAATGTAGTAGGAAACTCTTAGCTGAAGAATCAAGTAATACATCAATCACCTATTCGAGAAGAATGGTGACGATGCTTTGCATTCTGTGATAATGAATTGATGCAGAATTCTTTTATGTGCCCTGATGCAGATGAGCTCATCTTTCCTCTCTTTTCTCAGTGTGACACACGTTGCGACACGTTCACACTCTCACCCAAAGGGCGAGTTTCCAACAGCTAGCCGGCCACTGTCGTCGTTATTGGTCATTGCATTGTTTATTTCCCTTTTGATTGCGGTGATAGATAATAATATTGTAGTAGTCGATCGAAGGTCGATAGCATTGTGCAGTACACTTAACTTTTGGAGTAGCGGTGAAGTATGAGTGAAGACACAAACACCAACACATCAAGTTGTGCCTCCTGCGGCATCGAAGAGATTGATGACATTAAATTGAAGAATTGCACCGCTTGCGATCTCGTTCGACATTGCAGCGATCAGTGTCAGAAGGACCATAGATCAGAGCACAAACTAGCGTGTGAGGAAAGAGCCGCTGAGTTACGTGATGAATTATTATTCAAACAACCGGGAATTAGCTATCGTGGGGACTGCCCGATCTGCATGTTACCACTGCAGCATAATTGCACAAAATCAGTAATCTTAATGTGTTGCAGCAAATTCATTTGCAATGGCTGTGATGTTGCCACAATCTTAGCATCAATGAATTCTTTCTGCCCATTCTGTCGAGAACCAACGCCCTCCACTATTGAAGAAGGTGAAGAACTAAGAATAAAGAGAGCAGACGCAAATGATCCAGTTGCAATGTATTATCATGGAGCGGATCAATACGAAAAAGGGCGGCATAGCAAAGCATTTGAGTGGTTCAATAAGGCTGCTGAGCTGGGGAATGTTGAAGCGCACTTTAAACTGGCAGGTATATATATGACTGGTGATGGTGTTGAGAAGGACAGGGGAAAGGCAACGTATCATTTAGAAGAGGCAGCTATCCGTGGTAATCCAGATGCGAGATATGATCTTGGATGTGTGGAATTGGAAAATGGCAATGAAGGCAGAGCAGCGAAACATTTTATCATCGCTGCCAATCAGGGCGATGATGGTTCAACCAAAATGCTAATGGAGGGATTTAAGGCGGGAATTGTTAGCAAAGAGGACCTTGCTGCTGCTCTCCGTGCACACCAGGCAGCTGTGGACGCAACAAAGAGTCCGCAACGGGAGACAGCTGAAGAATTTCATCGAAAGCGGAAGTAACGTATCTCGTGCTAAAGCTTGTTACTGCATTGTAAATTGAAAACTACTAACACTTTAGTCAAAAAAAAGATATACATTCTGTTTATGTGTTTGCCAAGGGTAAATAAGCAGGGTTGGCGACGACGGTTCCCGCCAAAATTTTACCTAATAAAAATGCTGAGTACCGTTACCGTCTCGTCGGCAAACTGGAATGCGAAAGTCAGTGCCGGTCCGAACAGGATGATCAGCACTGACCATGCCGCTCAAGGCACGGCAACCATGGTCACAGTTGCCGCCGTTGAATTAGACCAAGTTAATAGCCGTATTATGGGATGATTGGTGGCTGATCGTTACTATGGATTACTATGTTGGTGTTGAAGCCCTCGCCGCTGCCAAATCCCCTGAGAGAAGGCAGTATGGAGGCAATATTAGGCGGTGACGTCCGGCGAGCGGCGAGCGCCGCCCACTGAACAGTGCTTATTGAACGTCCCAAGGAGCGTTTCTGCTGAATCCAAGCACGATAACACAGACATAGTAATCCATAGTAACGATCAGCCACCGATCGGCCGATATTACGGCTATTAACTTGGTCTATTCCAGCGGCGGCAACGCTGACCATGGTTGCCGGCAGAGAGTGTTAAATTTGAGCTTTCAATGACGGAGATCGGGCGGGCAACCGAGACTCAATGAAGGCAAGCGAGACTCAATTATAGGGATCTCAAAGTCGTAACGAAACTTTTACTTAGGAAAATTTGATACCGTTTCTGGATCACTGCGGATCATAGGAGCGATACGTCGGAATATGTGACTAATCGCTAAATTCGAATACCGGTTAGCCGACGAGATGGTAAATTGATTTTGAAATTTCACAAAACGACGCCAACCCTGCTTATTTACCCTTGGTGTTTGCTCTATGGTACTCTCCAAATCACCTTCTTGAATACTCGACCGACTCAACACTTGTTCCTTTCCTAACAATCTGACATATTCTGCACGAAGATCTCTCCGACTCCCATCTTCCTCCTCGTATTATTTTCGACACCTCTCTCATTAGAATGACTCATGCCAAAATCACCCCCGCATCCGTCATCCCTCCTCATTCTGCTGATTCTTCTTCTTAGACAGGCGTGTAGAGATGATACTTATGTACATAAAGCGAGGCATTTTTTTCGTGCTGTTTCCTTCGTCGATTTTGGGGGCGAAAAAGAAGGAGAAAAGAAGGAGGAAAGTTCGCGTGCTCTGGATGGCTCTGGGTAGCAGCAGCTGCTACTTAGAGGATGCAGACTACTATTGTTATTCTTCTCTTCGATAAATATTACTTCATTATCTAATTGAAGTCTAGCCACCCTGCTACGAGATTGGCTTCAAGCCAAGGGTTCAGAATGCATGGCATCTTGAATGCATCCAAGCAGGAGCTAAACTATTGATATGGATAGTATGTACGGTTGTAACTCTCTTTCATGTGTGTCAACACTGTTTGTTATAAGGTTACAATCCTCTCCAATCTTCTACTGTGCAGCAGAACTGAGTTGTTGTTGAATCTCAAATCTTATACGTCACATTTGCCGCATAGAGTTGAATACCATCAGTAATGCTTTCTCGCTCTCATATTACGTATTCGTTTGTTTCAAATTGTGCAACCTTGTCCACTATCACACGACTCAAATTGGCATTAGCAGAGTAATATATGTGTCATAGTCGATGCAGGTCATACTAGATAGTAATTGTTGCGTGCGGATGCATATGTAGTACAGAATACCCACTTTATACGCTACACAAAGCAACTTGCAAACACGAATGATGCAGCAACTAACACCGGAAAAAACGTATCTTTGACCAAGCCGATAGTTATGAATCATTAGAAGAGTATTTCCACTATGAGGAGGGGCAAGAGCTTCACCTGACACATCTGTTTTGTTTGATGTCGAGCGACGACGCCCAAAGCGCCAACAATCATCACGTGTTGAGTATTTTGTGAGCTCGACGACGAGGCAACACATTTATCTGACTGTCAGCAACATCAGAGATATTCTTTACCTCGTTCATTTTGTGTTGGTTAAACGGAATCGTCCGACGATGGAGGATAGAGGGAGCCGTCGACGCGTAGATTGTGTCGCAACATCAACGTGATGTTTGCGCATAATTTGCATAAATACGATGGCGATTTGAGAGTTCTGCCTAAATAGATAAATCTAAAGGACCGTTCGGATGCGGTCGATGATCAAGTCGCTATTCGTGGGGACTTGGTAGTTGTGTATGCCGCATGTTGGCGCCGGCAATCTCTGAATGACGGACATCATGGTTTGATGGGGGTAGGTTCGCAACCTGGTCACGAATCGACAGCTCTACGTGATTTATCTCTATACGCGATAGACGAGTAACGTTTAACCTCGTGACTTGAAGTGACCGTATTTGCACCCCCTCCGTGACCGTATTTGCACCACCACCGTGACCGTGCGTATTTGTAAGAAACAGCACAAAAACGTTGCCTAACCGTAGTCCAGCCCAAAATGGAGGTGAAAATGGGAGCAAAAATAGCACTTTTCAGCACATTAGTATGGAGGGTTCCAGTGGACTTATAGCTCGTGCCGGCACATCAAATTTTGGCTAATACCATCGCCTAAAATGTTTGAGTTCATATTTGGCCACTACAGTGCCATAAGTGCCTTTGGTAGGGCATGGCATGATCATGATCGACGTGTTTTTGACTTCAACAAAATTGGCTGATTTTTTGCTCCCAAATGGAGGTGAAAAAAATGAATTGATTCCTACGTCAATATTCTACAGAGGCCCCTTCACTCTCGCCTTTTCCCTCCCCGCCTCCAATTCTGAGCTCAAAAGGATGCTCTCCATGATGACCTCTGCTCCTACACCCCTAACGCCGTGTGCACGAAACGAATACACCTATGCTGTGATTAATATCCCGAAGTTATTACCATCGGCTAGGTGTTCCTAACGGGGATTGCTTGATATCATCGTCTGTGAAGAGAAATAATACGCACCATTAAGTGCATAAAATCATCATATTACAATCAATTAACCTCTACTTTGGCCATGTCAGGAATGATACACAGAATAATACCCATCCATTTCACTCAACACATATACATGACGGTTTTGGGTGATCTTGAGCTACTTAAAATGATTAATTGCTCTCTGTTTTATTGATTATGTGCCCTATTTTTGATTGTTATGAACTCAATTCCTTAACATAGTGTTTGGGGAAGGTCTATCGCATTATAAACCAGGAATATCACACCATTTGCCACTTACTATATGGCAGGGAAGAGGGGTGACGTTTGATGACTCCATTGCATCGATTGTTGCCCCACACACAGCGGCTTAGTTGGTGATCGGCATGCTCTCCATACACATGCCGCTGCGCAGCGAATACGTGATGCTCTAAATTCTCTGTGCGATGCAGCGACCACCAAGTCACCATGACTTCGGTATAGGTATATAGTATCGGTTATTATTGCGTGGTGGCATCGTATTTGCGTCGGTGTGAATATATGAGGCCGGTTCTGGTGATGTCGAATGTGTTGATTTTACATGTATTGTGTTAACGTCGTTATACTGCTGTATCCGTTGATATTCAGGCCCCGCCGACCTCAAAAATGGATCCAGCACAAAATTTTGGGGCAGAGAGTGTATTGGACTTGTTGCTATTGTTTATTTCATGGCCAATAATGCCATGTGATGCGTCATGGTGGGGATACTTTTTGTGAGATGTGTGATTTTTTTATTCAAAATCGCCTCGTCAGCCGCCCACCGACACCGATGCAACTGATTTGACACCCCTACTATCTCGGCGAGTGGATGGATTGTGGCCAACCCAAGTTGCAGATGCACTCTAAACTAAGCAAATGGAATAATATTGGTCTTTGAACGGAGGAGATCGGCGTAGTATTGGTGTAGTAATGGCTGCACTCCGCCGAGACGATTTTCACCTCCAAATGGGAGCAAAAAATTTTGAGGTAGAGCGCGGTTGGAGGCAAAATCGATTTTTACCTCCAAATGGAGGTGAAAATTGGACTACGGCTAGCAAGCCATCCAGTTTTGTGACACGTTGCGACACATTTGAATTTATTCTCAGAATGATTGACCCGCAAAAAATCTCTTCCGCAATGTGCAATGTGCATTGTGGTGAGTGGTGCGTGGTTGGTGGTTGTTGGTGGTTGGTGGCAAGAAGTTGGCCGGCTGGATGGTGGCTGTTCGTTGCTGACCGTGTGTGGATATCATACTTATCGCTTCGGAAATTAGGTAATGCAACCGATCGCGACGGTGGAAGTCACAGTAACGAAGTTATGAAGAATTTTTTCATGTGGTAGATGGCTTGCTGCTGCTAGGATGCGGTAATAGATTACAGTCGTCGAGAGTTAGTCGTTAGTCGAAAACATTGTGCGCATGACCTCAACATAGCCAGTTCAGCTTATTTATTTGTGGACCAGCCCCGAGCAGCGGTGAAATATGAGCCAAGATACAAACAGCACATCAAAATGTGCTTCATGCGGCATCACAGAAGTTGATGACGTTAAATTGAAGGAATGTGCCAACTGCAATCTCGTTCGATACTGCAGCGATGACTGTAAGAGGGAACATAAAATAGAGCACGAAGAAACGTGTGAAAATCGAGTGGCTGAAGTACGAGATGACTTATTATTCAAGCAACCAGAAAGCAGTCATTTTGGTGACTGTCCGATCTGCTGTTTGCCACTAGAACTTGACGCATCGAAATCTCCCATTTATGAATGCTGCAGTAAAGTGATTTGCTTCGGCTGCGTTTATGCTAATGAGTTGCGAGAGACGAAGATGAGGCTTGAACGTACGTGCCCATTCTGTCGAGAACCCATGCTCTCCACTATTGAGGGAAGTGAGAAGCTAACGATGAAAAGAGTAGAGGCGAATGATCCAGTTGCAATGCGACAAGAAGGAGGACGACATTATGACAAAGGAAATTACAGTAGGGCATTTGAGCCAAGGGTAAATAAGCAGGGTTGGCGTCGTTTTGTAAAATTTCAAAATCAATTTACCATCTCGTCGGCTAACCGGTATTCGAATTTAGCGATTAGTCACATATTCCGACGTATCGCTCCTACGTTCACAAGTGTGCAGGAAACGGCATCAAATTTTTCCTAAGTAAGATTATCGTTACGACTTTGAGATTCCTATAATTGAGTCTCGCTTGCCTTCATTGAGTCTCGGTTGTCAGCCCGATCTCCGTCATTCATTGAAAGCTCAAATTTAACACTCTCTGCCGGCATGCAACCATGGTCAGCGTTGCCGCCGCTGAAATAGACCAAGTTAATAGCCGTAATATCGGCCGATCGGTGGCTGATCGTTACTATGGATTACTATGTCTGTGTTATCGTGCTTGGATTCAGCAGAAACGCTCCTTGGGACGTTCAATAAGCACTGTTCAGTAGGCGGCGCTCGCCGGACGTTACCGCCTAATATTGCCTCCATACTGCCTTCTCTTGGGGGATTTGGCAGTGGCGAGGGTTTCAACACCAACATAGTAATCCATAATAACCGTCAGCCACCAATCATCCCATAATACGGCTATTAACTTGGTCTAATTCAACGGCGGCAACGGTGATATGGTTGCCGTGCCTTGAGCGGCATGGTTAGTGCTGATCATCCTGTTCGGAACGATACTGACTTTCGCATTCCAGTTTGCCGACGAGACGGTAACGGTACTCAGCATTTTGATTAGGTAAAATTTTGGCGGGAACCGTCGTCGCCAACCCTGCTTATTTACCCTTGGCAAACACACCTAACGGAGCTGTTATTACCACCACCGTCAATGATGGCCGAGCGGAGCGAGGCAGTGGATATAGTATTATTAGTGCCAATGATGATGTTATTGATGGAGCAAAAAGCAAAAGCGAGCGAGCCGCCAGGCGAAGGAGCTGTTATTATTGACGTTATTATTGACATTAATTGTTGATATTGATGGAAATGGTGGCGGTGGCGGTGGCGGTGGTGGATGTCATTTTGGTCATTTTGATGAAAATCTGGATTGAATCGGCCGTCAAATTCGGATTCTAGACCCCTCTCGAGTTGAGTTGATGTTGATTGACAAAAGAGCGATATTTGGCATTAATAGTATGCCCAATCGATAGAGCGCAATGAGAGCTTTCAAATAATGGTCGAATCGTCTCGATACAACGGGGAGGAGAAGAGGTATGAATGAATTACTGAATTTGGATCATGTCGAACGGATGAGGAGGGGAAGGATGCTTCCATTCGATAGAGCAGAAGAAGAGCTTCCCAGAACACCGCTGTGAGCGAGCGAAGCAAACGAACACAAAAACTACTACAACTTGCCTTTCTACGACTCTATTCTGTCTATTATCATTATTTAAGCTCTACGCTCTACTCTCCAATCACCCTCTTGAATACTCGACTCAACACTCGTTCCTTTTTCCTGCTCTCATTCTTATAATCTGCACGAACGTCTCTCCGACTCCCATTCCTCCTATCTTCAACACCACCACTCTCATTCGAATGACTCATGCCCAAATCACCTTCCTCCTCATCATCATCGCCACCCTTCTTCTGCTTCTGCGATGATTCTTCTTCTACTTCTTCTTCTTCCGTCAAACCATGCAAACGCAAATAACACCACAACGAATCCGTCACAAACAACTCCAACTCCTTAATAAACACATCATCCTTCTCAAATGATGATGCAGCCTTCCCACTACCACCACCACCACCATGATACACTCCCGTCAATGTCATCAACACTACATCTTGTAAATTTGAAAATGTCGATGACTTCTTTGCCTTGATATTCTTCCCACCCGGAACAGTCGGTACGACATTCCCAGCAAACTTCATATCTTTCAATGACATGGACACAATGCCCAATTCACCACGATGATATCCCAATTCCAACTCTTCCTGTTCAAAGTACGTATTCCAATAGGTTAAACTCCGCAATATATTCGTGTTGTTGGGAGTATGGACCTCCCGTATCTGATGGAGTAACCCCAGTGACGTTTGGATGAGGTAGGAGGAATTGTCTTGGTCAATTTGAATGTCAAATTGGAGTGGGGATGTTGAGGAGGTTGTGACTACTTGGAAGGTGCCTTGACCATTGTTATCAATGGTTAGATCGATGGAATTCTTCTTCTTCTTTGGTTTGGTGTGGTTTTGTTTTCGGGGGGTCTTGCCATCAATAATTCGAGTACTACTACTGCTGCTACTGTTACTGTTGGTGGTGGAGTTGGGGTTGGAGTTGCTACTGCTGCTGTGCCGGATGTCTCGAGAGACTCGGAGGTTGACAGTCGTATCTCCGGGAGGATCATCATCCTGACGACGATTATTATGACGGGATGATGATGATGCCGACGACACCAATGATCCACGATGACCATAACGATGATGATGATCGCGATGCTGCCTGTAGCTGTGGCTGCTACCCTCTCTCCTTCTTCGATTAGTATTATGATTATGTCCACCTACTCTTTTTCTGTTGGAATAATTATCATAATTATCCGCCCTCTCATCAAGAGCACGAAGATCATCCGCCTCAAGAGCACGAAGGTCATCGGATGATCTTCTCCTGATCGGTTTATTAGGAGGCGGAGGGGGAGGAGGTTTCACAAAGGAGCGATGATGATGTGACGATGGCAAAGTTCGACTGCTTCGTCGACTGCTGCCAGAAGCAGATGAACTGGCGGCAAAATTTTGATTATTATCTGGGGATCCTCGTCGTCGTCTTCTGGTTGATGGTGTTCGACTACTCCTACTACTTCTCGCTGGTGGTGAGTAGGAGGAGCGATTATAATATTCCTCACGAGAAGGATGACGATGATGCTGACGACGAGACGAGGATGATCTAGTCCTAGCACTCGGCGACGGAGAAGACGTCGTCCTTCCCCGTACCTCCCCCGTACTCCTCCTTTTCGAAGAGATGGACCGACTCTTGGAGGACGCTCGAGACGAGGAGGCCCTAATAGTACTACTATTATTTCTAGTTTCAAATATTGCCGTGTATTGATACTGCCCGCCATCTTCACACAACTCATCATTTTCGACCGTGGAGGGATGTGTACTGGTCGTGTTGATGGAGCTCGTGAAGGATTGTTGGTCTCCCTCGGCAGAGTAGAGTGATGTGTAGGATAATCGACGTCTTAGACCGGCGGAGGGGATCTCATGGTGGTGGTGGTGGTGGTGACGAGAGGAGGAAGATTTAGATGAGTGTTTCTGATTAGAAGGCCGGCGGCGGTCTCTATTATCACCGCCGCCGCTGCTCTTCAGTGGCTGTGTATTATCAGCATAATCGGTGTGATAGGTGGCGGAACTACGACTACGGCGATGTTCCCTCGTCTTTTTTTCAAGTGAGCGAGAGGAGCGTCTGTGTGAAGAGGAGGATCTAGTGGAGGTGGGAGGTTCTCCATGATCAAAGAGCTGCTTATTCCCATCGCTGTCGTCCTCTCTCTTCAACTTGGGTTGATAAATAATCAAGGGCTTCGCATCGCCTTTGTATTCGGTAAATGCAGCGTGGCCTGGGCGGACCTGTCGACGAGAACTGCGGCTACGTCGTTTGGATGAGGAGGACATCATGCTATCGTCATCGTTATCGACGATTATGCTGTCCAACTCCTCCTCTAATTTTAGATGCTCTTTCATGACGTAAATATGATTTCACTTAATGACTGAGCGAGCGTGAAACAAAAGGCTGCTTGCAGTCGTTGGGAGATAATCGAAGTCAAAGTAAGCGAACACCTTGATGCATGTTATGATGTTAGTTGCAGGCCTGCTTTGCAATTATGCATGTTGCAGGCTTATTGTGGGTACATAGTGAATGCAATGTGTGTGTGTTTCTGCTTTTGTGTTGCTTTGTCAGAATAGCCCTCGCCAACAGGTCAGCCCGAGATGTTTCTTTCGAGAAGATCAGTCACGTATTCGTACAAAAAAGAGGGTCATTCTAAAGGGGCTGTGGTAAATTCAGACGGCAACTCGTGAAAGTTTGTTGGGCCTGATAGGTGTGTAAGGTGGGAGTCTCTACCAAGTTCGCCTTATGGAGCTCCTTGACTATTGGGATAGATTGTTTCCGGGAATGCATTGCGAAGGCATCTTCTGTCATAAATGGGAGTCCTCACACCAGAGTCACCTCCAGGTGACTCAGACACGTGTCTGAAGATCGAGATTTTATGTCATAAAAGAAGTAGCTTAAAGCTTAAAGCTTATTTAGAAAATTACTCTCTATACTAGACGAGAAGTACAATAGCTAGCAGCCTGAATGCATTGCAATGCTCATGACTTGAGGCTATATTGCTGTTCACATCTAACTGTCAATAGCATTAACATTAGCCAGCAACTAGAGAGAAGAGGGTGGAGGAGAATAATTTGATCTGTCAAAAGAATCAAAAGTAATAAGTAATAGGAGAAATGAAAACTGAGGAACCTGACGTGAAGAACGAAACAGTGTACCATATCTTACATGGAGTGATGTATGAGATTTTAACTCCTTGGTTGTCACGTACAACATGACTTCAGGTTTCAGCAAATCAATCATAACCCCGTTCCTTCACGAATCGCTCATAATTCGCCGCTAACTCCGCAGCTGTCTCCCTTTGCGGACTCTTGGTTGCATCCACAGCTGCCTGGTGTGCACGCAAAGTAGTAGCAAGTACCTCTTTGCTAACAAATCCCCTCTTGAATGCGTCCATCAGCATTTTGATTGGTTTATCTTCTCCCTGTTTGGCAGCGATGATCCAATGTTTCACCGCTCTCTCAGGATTGCCATTGCTTAATTCATTCTTCCCAAGGACGTATCTAGCATGTGGGTGGCCACGAATAGCAGCCTCTTCCATGTGATGTAAACATTTCCCCTCATCCTTCTCAACACCTCTCCCTAATTGATACATAGCTGCTAGTTTACAATGCGCCTCGGCATTCCCCAATTCGGCAGCCTTTGCATAATACTCAAATGCACCACTATAGTCTCCTTTGCTATAATATTCTACTCCTTCTACCTGAATTGCAACGGGGTCATTTGCCTCTATTCGTTTCATCCTTCGTTTCTCAAATTCCCCATCATTTTTTGTGGCAATAGATTTTCGACAAAACGGACATGATGAAATCATTGATGCTTCCTTTTCTCGTATCGTATTGGCAACAGCGCAGCCATTACAAATGAGTTGAAAGCAACATGAGTACTGAGAAGATTTCGTTAGATCAAGCGACAGTGGCATCATGCAGATCGGACAGTCCCCAAGATGCGTGCTTTCCGGTTGCTTGAATAATAATTTGTCACGCAATTCAGCAACCCGATTTTTACATGTATTTTCGTGTTCTGATTTATGTCCCCTCTCACACGCATCGCTACAGTATCGAACGAGATCACAAGCGGTGCAATTCTTCAATTTAACGTCATCAAGTTCTGCGATGCCGCAGTTGGCACAACTTGACGTGGTGTTTGTATCTTCGCTCATATTTCACCGCTGCTCCACAAATAAGATGAACTAGAGGTCGAAGTTGATTTCATTTACACACAAAGCTCTTGGACCGATCTCACGATCAGCTGATAGATGGGCGCGCTTCAATTGGGATTCCCGAGACCTTGAACCCGAGACCTTTATTTTTAATTAAAGCTAGTAAGCCCCCTAACTAAACGACCACTGCCCGTCCATCGAAATCTCATGAGGGGCACATGCATCCACCTACCAAAGATGGTGCTACTAGTCCATAGGAATTTCCCTGATATCGTCAATGCATGTGCCCCATAATTTTTCAGTGCGTATTCAGTGCTTCAATTATCACCCGATCGGTCCTGTGTAGGCCATTCAGCTTCCATGAAGGTTCTGCGGTCTCCCACGACATCATTCATCCCTCCAGCCTTTCGGTCTCTTTCGATGGATCTCCCAGAAGAAATACGGCACGTTGTTTGTATTCGTATCCACCCAAGTTGACCACAACAGAAGGATTTTTATTCTTAAAGAGGTTGGGCGGATGTCACAAAAGGACGATTCCATCGAAATCCATCGAGGGCGAGGGGACAATACTAGTCCAGAACGGTGTTGTTACACCATAGGAACTCCGCGGATATAGTCATTGCATGTGCCCCTCGAATATTCAGCCTGTATTCAAAGTTTTACAATTCGAATTTGATACGTTCTTGTCGAACTCAGTGCAGAGGAGTGCTGCTGTGGATATAATACGAATTGGATGATCTTGTCGAGCGCTTCCACCCTTTCTTCAATCTAATACGCCGCAATCAGATAATATTCGTCATTCGCATTAATTTCTTCGGCATAAACGAATGGATTGAATTTATTCACTAGTGGAAGATTGATCGCATTTTTATTCACGCATGGTCTCAAATGGTGTCAATCTTTGGGCAAATAAGCAGGGACTATCTAGAGCTAATTGAAGCAATGACGCAGTGATGGGCACCTCTTCTTAATCAGGATTGCTAGAGATCAGATGCTTTTTCTCTATACGAAAGTCGGTAACACAAATTGGTCGTGGCAGATCAAATTCATGTGCTCAAGAAAATAAGCCGTGTATCACTGGAATCTTGCACCAACTGCCAAAGCTGAGTCTCTTTTGTATGGCTCGTAGTAATGCACTATTGGGTGCCTTCAATTCCAATCTCGCCTTGTGCAAAATGAATGATCCTTACATGAGTGCGATCTAACCTGGACCATCTTAGTGTGTATAAATTGATAAGGATATCGTCGAAATGATGGCAAGATGTACGAATTATGAATGTTGAAACTGTACAATATGATAGGAATACAATGACTAATTAGTACTAATTAGTAGATTAACCTGTTTGTTTCATCTATACCGTTATATATGATAGGTGGAGAGCTCGTGGATGGAAAGCGAATCGAATTAAAATTTCATTCGAATCGACTGGCGCCAAGATGCTTGGAACGAATGCCTCGAAAATCCTGATTGAAGGAGATTGTCGAAACTCGATCAGCTGATCGTGAGATCGGTCCTTGACTCTCGGCGACTATTCTATTACCGCATCCTCTCTCTAGCAGCAGCAAGCTACAAGTCATTTACCATAATAACCACCACCAACCACTTCTTTTTGTGCGGTGTTCGTTTTGGTTCTACCACGGTTCCCGTGGTTCTACCGCGGTAGGAAATGGCGCGAAGGGCTAAACCTGGTTTAAAAAGAGTAAATAAGTACGTAATACTAGCTACTTACGCGTAGAATAGATACCACCAGCAGATCTTGACCATGTCCCATGTCTACCATGGTGTCCACTGCAATAGCAGCCTACGCACAACGCAGAATGCTTCTATATCCAGAACCAATGATCGTCGACGTCAGCAGATATCATGGGCTTGCTATTGCTATGATTTCAACTGATACTTTGCCCTCGATGGCGTGATATTCCCGCTACTTTAGAGTTGAAACGTGTTGGAAGGAAGGTAAATCTTTGCATCATATGCATTCAATGCTTAAAATAGTGAACTGCATACATTACACTGTGCCTTATTGTATTTGATATAATTGTGATCGATTCGATGGGCGATTATGAGATATGATAATCAAATGAGCGTTGTTTCAGTGCTGTGAATAAATTTCACATTTATATCCCCACCAGTAGATATCATTCAGTATTCACTTCACTGCATGATTATGGGGTACTTCCCACTCAGTACTTCCCACTGCCCCTCACTTCGCACTATTTCCGCCACTATCAAATATTTAAACATGAAACAACACTAATCTTCTCCGTGTTTGCAGAAGTAAAAAGTGAAGTTGTGAGTTGCCATTCTGAAGACGACGTGTTGACGCATCATAACATGGATAGTTGTGTCCATTCCACACGCCCGAATTATCCATAATACATTATTGTTCACTTCTGCTGCCCTCACAATCGTGTGTTGGCTATCCAAATCATTTGATTTGTCGATCATCGACGATTAATATTGTGGCCGGAAAATAATACCGAGTGGCGATTGGCGATTGTCGAATGTAGCATGAATACAATCCCCACTCGAAGGAATACCGGCTCCGAAACATTCCCATGTTTATTTAGTATCAACGCGTTATGATGAGGAGGCGAGACGGACGTTTATGGTTGACGTAACCATCACCACAACTGCTTGACGACGACTGAAAAAGATGATGGCCGGTGCCATGTGATGAGGCCACACCACAAACCACAAACCCACACACACTACCGCGGCCCAAACCAACGGTCAACATTGATCATATTGGTCCAGTTGATGATCCCGACGCAGTGGTTAGGCGGTCGGCGGCGTCTATGGCATCCATTAGTGGCACAGCGCTAACCCTGGTTTAAACCTGGGTTTCAAGAGAGACCCTGCATTAACCTTCGGTATGATGATAGGGATATCACAAACACGTTGTTATGTATCATACTTCTTCTTTTTCACACATACGGTTTAGTTACTTACTTTCTAATCTCGCTCGCCTTATTCAACGTAGGAATAGTAGAAGAAAGTGTAGTAAGCATCAACCTTCTTCAATATGCGAAATGCGAAGCCTTATTATCAGTCAGGACTTCAGGCTTCAGGGCTTCTTCGCAAAATGATTCGTTCCGTCTACTTACATAAAAGGAAGCCTGGTTGATGTCCCATGAGCGTTGGAGAGAAAAGCATGCTGTTCGCGCACCATGTTGAAAGTAAAAAGTTCTCCACTTCGAAGATTATCTACTAAAAATACAAGAGAAAGAGACCAAAAGCATCGGCATCATTGTTTCGACCACATGATCACACAATCGTGCTTCGCGCTACTACGTGCACCCCCCTACTCACTCATCTTTCATCCTTCATCTCTTCATCTTCGTCTACCACTTACTAAGACGTCAGATCATAATATATTGCATATCCTGATCCTGCCTCTACATCTACCCACTCTATGAAATCATCTATCATGAAGCTAGTTTTCTCTTCATTCCTACTCCTCCTCGGCCTCGGAGATGCAGTTGAGGCTGGCAACACTACTGGAGACAATCCTGGAATATATGCTCGTGTGAGTTACTACGCTGATTGGATCAAAGAGCAGACATCGCGTGCTCTTAGTGGAGGGTTCGGCTATTGCTCGGCTTCAGAAAAATTATTGAGGGTAACGGTAACTATCGTCTCAGATGAATATGAGGAAGAAATATCCTGGGCTGTAACCAACACTTGCGAATCTTCTTCGACTCCCGTTCCCGTCATGTCTGGTGGCGGTTTGAAATCTGAAGACAAACACATGTGTGTCCCTGAAGGCCAGTATCAGTTCGAAATAGAGGTAAGAATATGTCATCTCTCTGCAAATGCAAGTATCTTCATTACATTTACTTACCAAAAATTACGGTGTAAAATACGTCGGAATTCGGTATTCTGTGTACTTTCCCGGTGTAACTTTTACACTTTTTCTTGAAATACACGAATATATTTTATCTCAATTCCTCTTGCTTTGTTGGCTCTTTGCTGCGGCAAGTAAAAATACACGATATTACTCCATCTTCCGGTGTAACTTTTACACCGGGAGACAAACCAGCCCAGTGGACTGCCCACGGTCATACTTTTTGCGGCGATGCCCGTAAAGTACGTTCATGCGTTCACCAAAATTCAAAAATTCGTCACACTGCTCAATGGCAATGGCAACGCAATGGCGACATGGACATGGCACCCTATCACACAACTAATATCCAACTCACAATCACCGCCCACAAAGATGCCGGATCCAATGAAGTCAAAGGGCCGCCCCAGCAAGAACAAGAAGAAGGCGCCGACGAAATCACCGCTGCGAATGCATCCCGCAACAACCTCTCCTGCTGCCGATGCAAGTGCAAGGGCATCCACCGATCGTGTTGAAAAGATCCTAAGTTATGATATAGAAAAAGAGTGTTTTTGATGACGGCAGCGTTGCAACTTTCCTCATTTGGTTTGGTTCGTCTTTTCGATAACCGCATAGAAATTGAACGATGAGCACCTGGAAAAGATGATAGATGCTGACAATGAAGATCAGAACAAAAATGATCACAAGAGGACGGCTCTCCGAAATTATATCGTCGATGCTGTTGACGCGCTCAAACCATTGCGTGATAGGCACCACCATATCAGTTTCCTCAGGATAGATGGGGTGAAGCTCTTGATTATGATATAGTTGTGGAGTACATATGACTACTAAGTTTAATGTTGCTGTGGTTGAACGTTCATGCGCCGAGAAGTACATGAAGGCGCTGAAAATAACAGATGAAATCACCCCCGACATTGCAGTCGAAGATGGTAGAGTCTTCCAATCGAGCAATATAATGGAAACGCAGTGCAATTGCTTGGGTCTACGAAGTAGCAGTAGCAAGAGCGGAGATGCCTTTTGCGCAAGATCTTGGGACCTACATTAATAACACGCCACGTTGCTGCAGCAAGGCAACAACTCGGTCTCAAGCTCACGAAGGGCGAAGACGTGATGAAATCCGAAGCATACGAAATAATAAAGAGCATTTGAAAGTGGAGAGAGAGAGAGATTTTCAATCATCTCATGCTTCTTTTGGACTGGAACTTGATGAAGAGCAGTGAGAACTGTTTGAATGTGAAAATATGTGAAAATGATACGCATTGACTTCGAGGAAGTTTACTTGAATTGTTTGTATTCGATAAGGAGAAGGGTAAGCAGCGTGAGGCATGCACGGTCCATAGCACTGCTTCGCCAATCAAGAAAAGCCTCACATCTGTCTCGTGCTGTTCGCAAGGTAGATCTTTGCGTGTTTTCTGGCACCAATACCAGTGTACTAGGTAGAGTAGTCGAATGCATGATCTCGTTGAGGAAATCAAGGATGATTTTTACGACATTGGGATCAACTGGCAAGAACTTGGTACTCATTCTACTTGAAAGGCGTCGGAAGTATGGTCGCCAATGCCAGCACTGTGGGCCCATCGATTGTTGCCTTGTGTCTACGAGCGGGCTGGAAGCTTGGAGGTGTGACGGAGATGTATCACTTTCGTTAAGACGCAGGTGATTTGAATGTGGTAAGAAGAGCTGCCTGTCTCGATATCGAGACGACATATTATGGATATCGCCGCCATATTTCAACTGTTCGGAATTGGACCAAGATAGCAAGCTTGCGGCAATGGCAACGGCCAAAGCTGACCGCTGGCTGAAAGAGCGCATTCCAAAGTTTTGGAGATTACAAAAGAACAGCAATAGGCAGATGAAAATCTTGTGTAGGTCTACATTAAATAATGCACATTTTTACTTCAACAACCTCATTCGTTTCATTGCTGTATGTAACTTTGCGTGGTCTGGAGTGGGCGGTCTTGAGGGCACGAGCGGACACCTTGGAGGCAAATTATACCCCGTTGACAGGGCCTTTTGTACCCGGTGTAACTTTTACACCGGAATTTTATCCACTTGTACTTACCAAAAATTACGGTGTAAAATACGTCGGAATTCGGTATTCTGTGTACTTTCCCGGTGTAACTTTTACACTTTTTCTTGAAATACACGAATATATTTTATCTCAATTCCTCTTGCTTTGTTGGCTCTTTGCTGCGGCAAGTAAAAATACACGATATTACTCCATCTTCCGGTGTAACTTTTACACCGGGAGACAAACCAGCCCAGTGGACTGCCCACGGTCATACTTTTTGCGGCGATGCCCGTAAAGTACGTTCATGCGTTCACCAAAATTCAAAAATTCGTCACACTGCTCAATGGCAATGGCAACGCAATGGCGACATGGACATGGCACCCTATCACACAACTAATATCCAACTCACAATCACCGCCCACAAAGATGCCGGATCCAATGAAGTCAAAGGGCCGCCCCAGCAAGAACAAGAAGAAGGCGCCGACGAAATCACCGCTGCGAATGCATCCCGCAACAACCTCTCCTGCTGCCGATGCAAGTGCAAGGGCATCCACCGATCGTGTTGAAAAGATCCTAAGTTATGATATAGAAAAAGAGTGTTTTTGATGACGGCAGCGTTGCAACTTTCCTCATTTGGTTTGGTTCGTCTTTTCGATAACCGCATAGAAATTGAACGATGAGCACCTGGAAAAGATGATAGATGCTGACAATGAAGATCAGAACAAAAATGATCACAAGAGGACGGCTCTCCGAAATTATATCGTCGATGCTGTTGACGCGCTCAAACCATTGCGTGATAGGCACCACCATATCAGTTTCCTCAGGATAGATGGGGTGAAGCTCTTGATTATGATATAGTTGTGGAGTACATATGACTACTAAGTTTAATGTTGCTGTGGTTGAACGTTCATGCGCCGAGAAGTACATGAAGGCGCTGAAAATAACAGATGAAATCACCCCCGACATTGCAGTCGAAGATGGTAGAGTCTTCCAATCGAGCAATATAATGGAAACGCAGTGCAATTGCTTGGGTCTACGAAGTAGCAGTAGCAAGAGCGGAGATGCCTTTTGCGCAAGATCTTGGGACCTACATTAATAACACGCCACGTTGCTGCAGCAAGGCAACAACTCGGTCTCAAGCTCACGAAGGGCGAAGACGTGATGAAATCCGAAGCATACGAAATAATAAAGAGCATTTGAAAGTGGAGAGAGAGAGAGATTTTCAATCATCTCATGCTTCTTTTGGACTGGAACTTGATGAAGAGCAGTGAGAACTGTTTGAATGTGAAAATATGTGAAAATGATACGCATTGACTTCGAGGAAGTTTACTTGAATTGTTTGTATTCGATAAGGAGAAGGGTAAGCAGCGTGAGGCATGCACGGTCCATAGCACTGCTTCGCCAATCAAGAAAAGCCTCACATCTGTCTCGTGCTGTTCGCAAGGTAGATCTTTGCGTGTTTTCTGGCACCAATACCAGTGTACTAGGTAGAGTAGTCGAATGCATGATCTCGTTGAGGAAATCAAGGATGATTTTTACGACATTGGGATCAACTGGCAAGAACTTGGTACTCATTCTACTTGAAAGGCGTCGGAAGTATGGTCGCCAATGCCAGCACTGTGGGCCCATCGATTGTTGCCTTGTGTCTACGAGCGGGCTGGAAGCTTGGAGGTGTGACGGAGATGTATCACTTTCGTTAAGACGCAGGTGATTTGAATGTGGTAAGAAGAGCTGCCTGTCTCGATATCGAGACGACATATTATGGATATCGCCGCCATATTTCAACTGTTCGGAATTGGACCAAGATAGCAAGCTTGCGGCAATGGCAACGGCCAAAGCTGACCGCTGGCTGAAAGAGCGCATTCCAAAGTTTTGGAGATTACAAAAGAACAGCAATAGGCAGATGAAAATCTTGTGTAGGTCTACATTAAATAATGCACATTTTTACTTCAACAACCTCATTCGTTTCATTGCTGTATGTAACTTTGCGTGGTCTGGAGTGGGCGGTCTTGAGGGCACGAGCGGACACCTTGGAGGCAAATTATACCCCGTTGACAGGGCCTTTTGTACCCGGTGTAACTTTTACACCGGAATTTTATCCACTTGTACATCTCTCTTTTTGACTTATCCCTCACGAGAACGAAATGACTTCGACTCCGCGACCGCGACTCTTCCTCTTTGTCTTTCTCATTTTCTTTTTCAATACGTGCTTTTGCATATGAATATTACCAGGACTCTTATGGAGACGGCATCTGCTGTTCTCATGGTAATGGTTCCTACAGCGTTCAATACGGAGATGAAGTAGCAACCGGTGGCGACTACGAATCTACTGACACCCAACTGTTAGGGTCATGCACCATTCTTTCTCCCACTCCTCCTCCCACCTTCGAACCAATAATTTTTTTTTTTTTTTTTTTTTTTTTTTTTATTGATCCAACTTCCGGTCACGACGCTTGGGCGTTTCCTACCTCGTCTCCCACCTTGTCTCCCACCTTGTCTCCAACCTTGTCTCCCACCGTGTCTCCCACCGAGTCTCCCACCGAGTCTCCCACCGTGTCTCCCACCTATGAGAAAATTTAGTTGGCGGATTTTTCCACTTTCGTCTTCATTAACCAGAAGATGCCCAGGGGATAATGAAAAAAATCACCAGCGATCACCATGGCGCACCTCGACCCCGTACGTGCCGACATCAACAACACTAGCTACACATAAAATTAGACAGCCCAACTGCAGCAACTCTCTCTCCAATAGCCTTTCTATGAAGTGGTGTCCTCAGGTGGACATCGATCCACGCCATCGCTACTTATTATGACACCAAAGTAGAGGTGCCGGAAAATTGCGCTTTGACATCGGTGTGATGATGCACTTCCAATATGGTCTTCAGATGAATAGTTGGAGCTGCTCTGCCACTGAACTGGTTTGCAGACGCCATCTATATTCTATTAAGCGGCGATCGATCCCCTCTAGAGTGTGTCGGGGCGTTCTATGGCGCATGTAGTGGCATGGTGAATACAGTAGTTGAAAATTGATAATTTCCACAAAATACATCAAAAAGGAGAATGCATATATCTGACAGAAAATGAAATGAGAGGGTGCCAAAAGTCTGTGAGGTGATGACTATAATATAACAATCAACGTGGTTGGTGTAGATATCTCTATTTCATTGCGGCTACGACATTATTGGACTGGTTGAAATGTAGCATATTTTGGTGGAAAATGAAGAGCCGAATGCAATCACATACACGAGTATTTGAAGTGATATTAAGTGTATTCATCCTGCAAGTTGGGGGCCTTTTCACCACACAACACCAATAGCCATCTGTTGCGAGCATTATACAGTGGTTTCAGGGTATCATATGACTCCTAACAGCACCATTCCTACCCGATGGGATCAAAGCAACAGCGGATGATTTGACCTACTACTCAATTATTACGTCTAATTTGTATGTAATCAATAAAACTGATAATAATAATCAATCATCATAGTATTCAGAAGGTGTCTGCAATGCACCATGGCTATTAAATAACCGAAATCTATTAAATATGAGTATGTCATGATGTTGCCCGGCATGTGCAGATTTTGTGTCTCTGGCGGTTAGAGCCGTATACCATCACAACGACGCCGATTCGGCCGCCACCGCTTACAGAATCGGAATCTACATAAAAAATGGGGTCAGGCACGTTGTTGTTTATGTTGATTTTGGGAATGTTGGCCCAATAGTAGCATGGTTTGCCGTCGGATTCGTCATGGAGGAGATGTTTTTTGTTAGTGTGTGATGCGTGATGGCCGAGCACCCCGGGCCGACGATGCCAGTGCTACTGAATTAGTACCCCCAATATCTTGGAGAATGGTCGGAATACCACCATGTCACGTTGCAGAGGCATTCTAAACTAACTAAATGGAAGGTTGGTGGTCTTTGAACCAAAAGAATCGACCTATTATTGACATAGTTACGTGGTAAAGACGCCACCCGGGGTGGATCCGGGGTGTGGGCATCTTCTGGTTAAAAATAGGCTCACAATAATTTGTATGTCTAAGAATAAGAATCAATTTCTTTCAATAGCCATTCATGTGGCTCTATATAGGCATTGTCACAGTTTATCAGATTTTCAGCTCTCCATTGAGTATACGAATACTTATCACTTTGCATCCTAGTCCTAGACGTTTCGATCCAATTCGAACGTTCACTCTTGAACGTGGGAATTCAAATCGTTTCGGTTTCGTTAATTCGAATCGTGATTCGAACCCGTCTCGTCTTTGAGTCGATTATCAGACCTTCCAAGGATTCACAACTTTGTTGCGAATCGAGCCATTGAAATGACGACAGATATGGTCAAACGCACACTAATGCAAACAATTTAAAAGGAACTCACACCGTTTCAGATGATGGACCGAAGAACAACGCTCACCACGGTAATCCCGTATATGGGCCGAAGAAGAACGTTGCGGGCGGAACTTCATATAATAACGTTTATACACACTCCCATATGCCTTGAATAGACATCCTCACGGTAACAACTCCTACGAGCAAGCCGTGACCGGACAATCTCATGGTGACCCACGAGGGCAAGCTGTGAATAGACCATACAAAATCAACCCAAATGGGCACATTTTGGATGACAGTCCATAGGAGAACGCTATCGCCCATTCCAGAAATGCGGCTCTAAACTCTAACACGATAGAGTAGATCCTTGGTCAAGACAAGCCAATCTCGACCGACCGGGTTACGGATAATGCTATCGCCCGTTTCAGAAATGTGGCCCTAAACTCTAACGAGATAGCAATCTGTCAAGAAAACTTTAGTCAAGGCAAGGCCTACTCAACCGACGGATCTATAACCTACGGTTCAAAGAATTTCAACGCCAAGCTATTCGGCAGTGCTCCACGCAATGCCACTCTTATCTGCAGAACTTATCTACTTCTGGCGGCACTCAACGTGATGCCAGTTCAATTCTATCTAGAAACACTCCATGTGATGTCACCCCAATGTGAAGCAATTCTCGTTGGTAGCGCCCACTGCAACACAGCTCTTTTCGACAGCACTCAGTTCAATATCGATGCTAGCTTTATCAGCAACTTTCAATATGATGCCATTTCACTCCTCTACAGCATTAACAACAATACTATTTCACTTGGCGACATGCACACGCCCTGCAATGAATCGACTACTTGCAGCTTTCATTCGCATCCTCTTGTCAGGCTCAAACGCGATTGCGACTCTATTGTTGTGACATATGATATGCTAAGCTCAAGATCAAGCTCAAGACCAAGCCTAAGTTCAAACCCAAGTTCGAGCTCGAGGTCGGGAGGCGACTTGGATGCTAATGACTTCCAAATTTCGACATTTTTGCGTAAACACATAAAATGCCCTTCATTTCGCGAGGGATAGAGGTGTATATACACTCAGGCGTGTAGATGCAGCATGTGCTGCAGCTCAAGCCGGCTCTACGCATACGAGGGAGTCCTTGACTCCAAGAGTCATTCATTATTAAGCGAGGAAGTTTGTCAGCAAGACACACAGAAGCAGCAGCAGCTGCTTCAGCAGTCGCAGTTTTATCATCCGCATCATTGCAGGAATTAGAGACAAGCGCGACTGCAAACTTAACTGTAAGCTTGCCGAGCGATTCAAACATTGGAATCGCCACTATTGGGTCTAATCTTGGCAGCGCTATATGCGATGCCACCATTCCTGGCAGCGCTCCATGCGATGTCCCCAATTCTTGCAGCACTCTATACAATGCGTCCATCTGAGACAGCGCTCTATGCGACGTCTCATTGTCTGGTTTTGTTCAATGCAATTCGCCGTCTCAACCTGAATCTCTATTTGACAGCGTTCTATACGATGCCGCCTTTAGCGAGTGCAACAACATTCGATGCGATGCTACATTTGCTCAAGCTCAAGGCAACAATCTTTCTTCAACTTCACAATTCAATCATCGGCAAACGAGGGAGCTCTTGGTCAAGAATTCAAGAGTCACTTAACAGTAAACGAGGGGGATCTAGGTATGCAGATTCTACCTCCATCTGAGCATTACTTCAATTACAAAGAAGCAAGAGCGAGAACAACAAACGCTTCAGCCAGCGATACAATATCACTTTTGCTCTCAGTGGCAATTACTATCTGTACAATCAGAAGAATTTTACAGGGGCATGTCAACCGCTCCACACTACTACCGGGAAAAACTCGTTTGATTTTCAAGCGCACAGGCAACAGATTGTCTGATGAATTTCTCCACACATACTACAAATACTACCAATGCAACTTTTTGGTCACAATGAAACACAACATATCCTCAGCTCTCAACAATGCAAGCTTTTTATCTCTCAGTACTGCAAACAACAAGTTGAAATGTCAAGTTGTCTTCCACTCTACTGTAACAGCGCCACAGCCAGCTTCATCATAAGCCCTTCGACTATCGATTATCAATAGGATTTGCCTAGTTATCAATTTATGATGACATTCTTAATTATCTGTAGCTCTATCGAGCATGTCCATATATAGAGATGTATGACGTCGTCATTGACGATGTATGTATGTAATTGAAGTTCCTTTAGTAAAAAAATGTTAAATCAATTTTAGGTCTGAAGTCAAAGTACTTTCACTTGGTCATTGATTACCCATTCTTCCTCTCTGTTTTTGTGGGTCATTCTATCTGAGAGTGAGAACGTGTCGCAACGTGTCACAAATTTGGATTTTTCACTCGCCTGTCGCAAAGAAGAATGTATTTATCGCAGAATGAGGAGGGATACATATATGATGACGGGGTTATTTGAGCACGAGTCATTCTAAATAATGAGAGAGTGTACGAAAATAAGAGAGGTGTACGAAAATAATACGAGGAGGAAGAATGGGAGTCGAAGAGATCTTAGTGCAGAATAAGAATAAGATTGTTAGGAATAGGAAAGGAACGAGTGTTGAGTCGAGTATTCAAGAGGGTGATTGGAGAGTAGAGCTCAAATGAAAGCAGAACTTTTTGACCAATTGAAATTGTATTACAATACATTCGCAAGCTTCAGCATGAGATACGTTACTTCCGCATTCGATGAAATTCTTCAGCTGCCTCCCGTTGTGGACTCGTTGTTGCGTCGACAGCTGCCTGGTGTGCACGAAGAGTAGCAGCAAGGTCCTCTTTGTTGATTTCTCCATACTTAAATGCGGTCATCAGCATTTTGGTTGAAAAAATATCTCCCTGTTTGGCACCGATGATGTAATGTTTGACTGATCTTTCAACATTGCCTATTTCCTCTTCATACGATCCAAGAAGGTATCTAGCTTTGGGATGCCCTCCAATAGCAGCCACCTCCAGATGGTGTATTGCCTTCCTCATGTCCTTCTCAACACCATCACCAGTCATATACATACCTGCCAGTCTAAAGTGCGCCACTACATTTCCCAACTCAGCAGCCTTTGTAAACCAATCCAATGCTCTGCTATGCCCCCCCTTCTTGTATTGTGCCAGTCCATGATAATACATTGCAACTGGATCATTCGCCTCTGCTCTTTTTATCGTTAGCTTCTCACTTTCCTCAATAGTGGAGGGCGCTGGTTCTCGACAGAATGGGCATGAAGAATTCATTGATGCTAAGCGAGTGGCAATATCACAGCCATTGCAAATGAATTTGCTGCAACATGTCGTGATTACAGACTTTGTTTCATCATGCGGCAGTGGGATCATGCAGATCGGGCAGTCCCCCATATTTCTGCTTTCCGGTTGTTTGAATAATAATTCGTCATTTAACTCAACCGCCCGATTTTTGCACGCTTTTTCATGCTCTGATTTATGAATTTGCTGACATGAATCACTACAGTATCCAACAAGATCGCAAGCGGTGCAATGCTTCAATTTAATGTCATCAACTTCTGCTATACCGCAGGAAGCACAACTTGATGTGCTGACCTCTTTATCTTCGCTCATGTTTTCCCGCCCGTGCCAAAATTATACAAGAGGGCCACTGCGCGTCAACGGACTGTCCTTTCCCTTCAAGCCTTTGAAAACAGTGTAGATAATTAGATAATAAGACCCTGCACTGGACTGAAGTACAATACTTTTTAGTTTTAGCTTGTACGACGACGACGATTAATAAGGCTGCAAGATACGCTGCCCCACTTCGGCTATGTGAATGTATTTTTCAGTCGTTGCGTTCTATTGAGTGTCGGAACTCGGGACAGATGCATCTGCGATGGATGCATGGACAAGGTTGTTGTGGCCGGCATGCAAGCTTTGCCCAGCTCTCTCTCTACTCTCTCTAGTGGTTACCCGTCGAGACTATAGGACTATGAGGACTATGAATATCTCCACGAATTCCTCTGTGGCCTTGGTACCCAAAAAAATGGACTATGATTTGGACTATGAATCTTCAGAGCGGCAATCGTACATAGGAATTAGTAATATTTAATGCCGTCATCCATCATCAAAATTGTTCTCACCATGGTATCATAGTCCCTACTACGGTGGCTGATACATCAACACCGAAGATAATTTATTGACGAAACCTCTGTAGACAATAGAGGTATTAATGTTCTATTGAATAGTGTCATTTGCTAGAAACGATTATTAGATTATCCACAGAAAATGAATGACTCCCTATACATGAAAATGAACGACCCTATCCCATATCGAACGACTATTTCAGGTTGGAGCCACAGCACTATTTTGGCATTAATTACCTCCCAAACAACCATCCAAACCCTTTACGTTCCAACCATGTTCATATTCTAGCAAAATATTAAAATTGAACTTCAAACATCGACGTATAACTTGTTTTGACGTATCATTGCCTGGGACGATGATCCGGAATGTCAACTGAGCACATAGCATTATGCACAGATCGATAATATTCATTGTTTGATATCATTGATTTGTAGTTGACACGCAGATAACGATAAATTGTATCCCCTATCACATTGAAAAACACATATCCCATCTCCCACAGGTATGGGCGGAATGCGCAATGTCGTGCCATCACGTCTACCTCCAAACCACCCAATCATTTGCTCGTCAATTGAAATCGTATTCTCGGTGGTGTTCGATTCATCAATAACAGTGTCTGTGGCCATCTCCACCATTTCGTCGTCCTCCATCTCCATTTGCGATGACACATGGCTGACGGACATCGCAATTGACGACACATCATCATCATCATCAGTGCCGTCGTTCGTGCCATGATCATTACCTACCACACCTTGCCGCTCGTCTTGCCCTTCTTCATAATCAATACCCGTCAATGGTCTTGGAGTTAGTAGAAAGTTGTCTTCGTTGTTCGATTTGTCGACCGCAGGTGTGGTGTTGGTTGGAGGATTGGTGCTGCAAGGTGATAAAGTGGGCTGATGGATGGACGCCAAGAAGCCGGTCGATCGCTGCTGCGGCTGCGGCGGCTGAGTGGCTGCTTCACGGTTGGCTGTAGCTGTAGTAGTCATCGTAGGCAATGGTAAGGACTATGACTATGAATAATGAGATAAATGGTGGTGATGATGGATCGCGCCAAAAAGCCACGAATTCCTACGTAGTGTTCTCATACTCATCTCTGACTTTTTTTTTCAACAATGGCGAATTTACCACCACGTTTGGGCGGCCCCTACTGAGTCAACGAGTGGCTCCCCGGGAAAAGCAACACCACGCCCCAACACGTCAGGTGATGCTCTGACAGAAATCTACCAGCTACGCCTCGTAGGAACTGGTTCAAACAACTTTTTACCCTATCGAAATTAGCCTATTTTGGACTATGAGTTGGACTATGAATCACGATGCGCTCATAGTCTCGACGGGTAACCACTAGAGCCAAAAGTTCTTTGCCCAAAAGTTCCGAGGTGTGAAGTATATATGTATCACTGCATGCGCGTCACTCGAAAGATGAGATGGTGTCAGTCACAGTGTGATTGACTTCGCTCGGGCATTTTTGGGCGTAAGTTCCCGTAAGTTGATCATCAAACTTCAGAAGGGTACAAAAGCCTTCTCGCTGACCGACTGCAAGACTGTCGTCAGAATGACAAAGAAGGAACATACGAGTGTTTCAATAGTTGAGCTGAATGAGATAATAAATACACTCCAATATCGATATTCATTGCATAAAAGTGCTCTAAAGGAGGCCAAGCGTAACCTGCCTTCATCAATATCCTAAATCGCCGAAAATCATGTGACGAAGATGACTTCTTGCAGATTGACACTCAAGCTCATTCTTCTTTGAGCCAATCTTTGGCAGCGTCCCTCTGCGGACTTTTAGTTGCATCCACAGCTGTCTGGTGTGCACAAAGAGTAGCAGCACGTCCTCTCTGCTGACAAATCCCCTCTTGAATGCAGCTATCAGCATTTTGGATCATACATCATCTCCCTGTGTGGCGCCTGTGATCAAATGTTTCAAGGCTCTTCCTTATTACCATTGTTCCCCTCGTGACATCCAAGTTCAAATTAGCTTCTGGGTGACCACTGGTAGCAGCCTCTTCATGTAATGCAATGCAATGCTCGAAATTGTCTAATCTTTAGAACCTTACACAGCCGATGCCTCAACATCTGAGACAAGAGGTAAACTTGGTGTTGGAACCCTGGAAGATGGCTATCTCCGACACGCTCCTCTTCCGAGGATTCCTAGGAGAAAGCGCGCTGGCTGTCGCAACGACAGTCGCACCAGCCCTTGACAGCACCGAGATCGAGGTGGTGGTTGAAGTGGAGATCTTGGAGATCTTTCACCACCACCTGGCAAGTTCCTGCTACGGTTCGCCACCCTAGTAATGTAGCCATTAAATCGTAGCTCACCTGTTAGTTCACTGCCTCTTTTGTGCTGTCTTCATCAGAGCTACGCATTTATTCTAAAACAGACCCCACACTCGCAGCAACACGCAGCGACTAGCACCCACGTGAGCTGCTCCCCCACCGGCAAAATGACCGAAAGAAAACTCAGCCTCGAGGAGGCCACAAGTCATTTTAGTGACATCCAGATCACCGACACAATTGAATACGAACAATTTTTGGAGAATGCCAATGCCTCTTTGACATCAGGTAACTATGGCCCTGCAGCGGTAGGATTAGGAAGAGGATCGGAGGCCGAGGACGATGTTAGCCTCGTAGATACAGTAGAAG
Source organism: Skeletonema tropicum (assembly GCA_037178625.1). NCBI lineage: Eukaryota > Bacillariophyta > Thalassiosirophyceae > Thalassiosirales > Thalassiosiraceae > Skeletonema > Skeletonema tropicum. The sequence goes on along the minus strand of CM074133.1, from coordinate 3,877,126 downwards.
AGTTGGGAACTGCCTTCCATTCATTTGGTCAAACCTGCAACTCCACCATCAGTGGTCTCAACAATAATCTGTCCACCATCTCCGATGTCACTCAGTCGCATGCCAACAGCATCCAGCAAATCACCCAGCAACTAGCCATGCTAAGTGCGCAAGTGGCTCAAGGGCAACAACGGTATGCCCCCCCTCCAGCTCCCAGTACATGGATGAGCGCAGTGAATAGATGTAACTTGGTTAAAACTAAACTTGCCATCAAGCCTCTCTCATTGTACGCCACCCAAAAAATAGTCCAACCTTTCTCCAATATCCAGCAATGTCTCCATGCTACAGTGCAGCCCCCACCAGAAGACGACGATGACATTACCGTCGTAACTGACAACCGCACCGCATCAAGACACTCGACCATCCATCAAGCGAACAGTCTCCAAGGCAAAGGAAAACTTGTCCCACCCGACCATGCAGTTGCAGACTCAGGTGCTTCGGACCATTTCTTCATCGTCGAGGCCGAGGTCAACAATATTCGGCCTACAACCAGCCCCATTGCAATTACCCAACCCGATGGTACAGTCAGCAAATCAACGCACATGTGTGACATTGACTTGCCCTCCCTTCCACCAGCAGCCTGCAAGAACGGGCACATCGTTCCAGAATTCTCGAATGCATCGCTCATCTCCATCAGGCGACTAGTTGATGCAGGGTGCCAAGTCTTATTCACCATGCACGAAGTCCGTGTCTTGCACCACGGACGGTGTGTTTTGACTGGAAAGCGACACCCAGCAACGGGGCTATGGCTTCTTCCCCTGTCAAAGAAGCCAATGCAACCAGCATTTGATATCATAACACCTACCACCCAGCCAATTACTGCAACTGCAGCCGCACATAATGCATACACCATGCCAACGAAACAGCAAGCCCTGAAATACATCCATCAGTGCCTATTTAGCCCACCAATCCCCACCCTTCTCCGTGCAATTGAAAACAATCAACTAAAAAGCTTCCCACATATTCAACGTACCAAAGACGTGCGTCGACATCTAGCCTCCTCCCCAGCAACAGCAAAGGGCCATATGAAGAAGCCACGCGCAGGCCTCCGCAGCACCCGTAAAAAGCCACCCCAACCAAGCAAGTACAACCTCTCCTCGCCTTCAATAGGGATAGGCAAAGCTCCGCGGAGGTATACTACAACGGGCATGTCCCGTCGTCGCCTACAAGGCCTCGTCGCACACCAGTTAGAACAGGACCACAATAACAACCAACATGAACCGCAACAACCAACTACATCCCCTACCATCATCCCACCTGACGAAGAGGAAACGGAGCAGAGTGATCAAGAGACAACGGAGCAGCAAGAACAAGAGGAGACGGAGCAGAGCGACCAAGATGAGAAGAGCCTGAATGTATTTTGCTATGCAGCTTTAGCGGATAAAATTGAGGGAACTATGTACACCGATGTAACAGGAGCCCTTCCACACCGGTCTTTAGAAGGCAACTTATACTACCTTATCGCTTACATCCATGACATGAATGCCATTTTAGCCCGGCCGATCAAGAGTACCAAGAGTGAGGATATAGTAGGCGCATTTGAGGAAATTTTCCAATACTTGAAAGATCGAGGATATTCACCAAAACTCAATGTTACCGACAACCAAGCAGCATCCCAAATCAAACAATTCCTGTCAACAAATGACTGCCAGTGGCAGTTCGTCGAGCCTCACAACCATCGTGTCAATGCAGCTGAAAGAGCCATCCAAACCTTTAAGAATCACTTCATCAGTGGTTTGTGTTGTACCGACAGTGAATTCCCCCTCCAACTGTGGGATCAACTCACTGAGCAAGCTGAAATCACCCTCAATCTCCTCCGAACGTCGCGCCGAGACCCATCCAAGTCAGCATATGAAGATCTTCATGGTGAGCCCTTCGATTTCAACCGCACCCCCCTTGCCCCACCAGGCACGAGAGCTGTCGTGTACGATCATCCAACATCAAGAGCATCATGGGCCCCAAGAGGATCCGATGCATGGTACGTGGGCCCTGCGAAGGACCACTACCGCAACTACCGTTTCTTCATTGTTGATACGAATGCATACCGCACTTCAGCCTCCTGCAAGTTCTTCCCGCAACATTGCCAGTATTACACACCCACACCCATCGAGCATGCCACAGCAGTCGCAGATGAGTTAGTTACCACCACCGAAGCCTTACCGAAACGTCAACGTTTTGCCATCCTTTCCACAATAGCCAGAGCCTTGCAAAAGATCATCAGCATCCGCCAGCCAACCACAGAGGGTGTGAAGTCCATTTCAGAGGGTGGCCCAGCCACGCCAGAGTTCGCCGAAACAGAGGGTGGCAATAAAGTCATCCGCCCCAACAATCCAGCCATAACAACGTCAACCAATCCTACAGCACCACGAGTACACCGCACCAAGCAACGCACCCACCAACGCCACACCCGCAATAACACCCCGGGCACCCTTCCAAAGCCTATAACACAACTACCAAAACAACAACCCCGGCGTTCAAAACGTAATCGACAACCCACTCGAATAGCATTTGAAGAAATCCAACCCATTTCATCCAACCCTCCTAACACGAGGGTCCAGCAACATCGCATCATCTCCCAAGATGCCTTCTTGGCATATTTTGGCGCCACCATGATGGACACCCATACGAAGAACCTGTGGCGACCAACCCAGTTAGAACACGCTCCAACCGAAGATATTACGTACTATTGCGCCCCAGTCACTCACCCCATCACTGGAAAGGCAATGAGGAAGTATGCAGAAGTCATCAAATGTGAAGAACTCCGTGAAACGTGGGAAACAGCCTTTGGAAAAGAGTTTGGAGGATTAGCGCAGGGAGACGATAGAACAGGCCAGAAAGGGACAGACACAGTCATCATCCTTGACCACGACCAAATCAAGAACATACCGGCGGACAGAGTAGTGACATATGCCAGTATAGCGACGGACTACCGTGAACAGAAGGATGACCCGAACCGTGTCCGCATCACAGCAGGTGGGAACCTCATCAACTACCCCGGAGAGCTCACAACTCGCACAGCCGATCTGCAGACAACAAAGATTATGTGGAATAGTGTTGTGAGTACGCCCGGAGCAAGATATTGTTGTTTCGACATCAGCAGTTTTTACCTTGGTACCCCGCTGGACCGGTATGAATACATGAAAATACCTCTCCGCATCTTCCCTGAACATGTAAAACAACAGTACAACTTGGACGCCAGAGCCTATAAAGGCCAAGTATACTTGGAAATCAGACGCAGCATCTGGGGCTTGCCCCAAGCAGGCATCTTGTCGAATAAATTGTTGAAGGAACGTCTTGCCCCGCATGGCTACTATGAATGCGAACACACACCGGGCCTATGGAGGCATGAAACGCGTCCTATTGCGTTCACACTTGTAGTGGATGATTTCGGAATCAAATATACCAACAAAGCCGACGCCGAGCATCTGTACAACTGCATTGCTGAGCACTACAAGGTGAAAGCCGACTGGGAAGGGAAAATGTACTGCGGGATAACCCTTGATTGGGACTATGATAAACGCACTGTGACACTGTCAATGCCGGGATACGTGAAGAAAATGCTAATTAACTTCAATCATCCGGAACCCAAGAAGCCACAAGACAGCCCTCATCCAGCACCGCCGCGAAAATTCGGAACTGCCTCCCAGGATCCCATCGACGAGGACACCTCCACTCCACTCAACCCTGCCCAAAAACGCCGCATCCAACAAATCGTAGGGGCCGGTCTATACTACGGCCGAGCTGTTGACAACACCATCCTTGTCGCACTGGGATCCCTCGCTTCTGAACAAGCCAACCCAACAGAAAATACTGAACAACGTGCCAACCAACTGCTTGATTATCTAGCTACCCACCCAGACGCCAAAATCCAATTCAGAGCTTCCGACATGATTCTTAACATCCACAGTGACGCATCCTACCTCTCCGAACCAAGGGCACGCAGCCGCATTGCAGGCGTCCATTTCCTAGGATCCATCCCGGAGGATCACAAACCTATCATCATCAATGGTTTCATCCATGTCGTAAGTAACATTCTGAAGTATGTCGTAGCCTCAGCGGCAGAAGCTGAACTTGGGGGACTCTTCCACAATTGCAAAGAAGCCAAGGTCCTACGTCTCACCCTAGAAGAATTGGGGCATCCCCAACCGCCAACCCCGGTCCATTGCGACAATGCCACAGCAACGGGCATCGCGAATGACACAGTCAAAAAGCACCGCTCCCGCTCCATGGAAAAGAACTACTTCTGGGTCACAGATCAAGTCACGCGAAAACAATTTGATGTTCGATGGCAACCTGGCAAGGAGAACCTCGCCGACTATCCATCCAAGAACCACGATGCATCCCACCACAGAGAAGTCAGACCGTGGATGCTCCACATAGAATCTATCTCACCAATAACGCTGCCACGAGCACAGAAGCCCAGCACGCTTAGAGGGTGTGTTGGAACCCTGGAAGATGGCTATCTCCGACACGCTCCTCTTCCGAGGATTCCTAGGAGAAAGCGCGCTGGCTGTCGCAACGACAGTCGCACCAGCCCTTGACAGCACCGAGATCGAGGTGGTGGTTGAAGTGGAGATCTTGGAGATCTTTCACCACCACCTGGCAAGTTCCTGCTACGGTTCGCCACCCTAGTAATGTAGCCATTAAATCGTAGCTCACCTGTTAGTTCACTGCCTCTTTTGTGCTGTCTTCATCACTTGGTTGAGTAATGCATTAGATTATTGATGATATGCTTCTTTGATCTGATGCTAGAACTATTTGATTTTGATTCAATAATGAAACAAGCATTCTCCTATTCTCATCTTGAGTACACATCCACCCTGCAGATTTTTTTGTTACATATCACGTATTCAACTTCTCCAATATCACCAATGCGTATCTTATCAAACATTCTCCTATCAACCACTATCCCCACACAGACTTCACATCAATATGCACACATTCTATTTGTCACCATACTCAGCCCAACACTCAGTCTCCTTAGGTCCACCCCCATTCAACACCTTTGTAAATCCAACACTCTCCAAATAATCCTTCGCCTTTTGTCCTCGTCCACCACCACCACAATGGGTAATTATCGGTGTATCCTTATCAACCTCTGGAACTTCCATAGAGTTACTCTCCCGACTCCACGGTAAATTTATCGCATTGGGACGATAGTTGCTCTCTTTATCGGGAAATCCAGCAACGGCGAGTGATTTGGCATCACCTGGTTCTACCGATGCGTCGGGGTGACGTACATCGACTACTAGGAGGGAGGATCCGGCGGAGGAGACGAATTCTTTGAGGTCGGTGGGAGAGGATACTCCGGCTTTGCGGGGTTCACTGCTGGCGGCGGACATGTTTCGGACTGTGAAGTTGTTGATGGTGTGTGCTACGATGTTGTTGTTACGTTGATTGGTATGGAACGATGGAGAGATGAAAGATGTTAGGCGCGAGTATCCAATAATCGATGGCTGAGAACATCACAGAACAAGTGCATGCAAAATAGACACTCGCCGCTAACTTTCTCATGATCAAAGCACTAGATATAAAATTCATTACATACTCACCACCAAATCTAGCAGCAGCGATAGAAGATGAAGCAGCAGGTGAGAATCCACTAACGGTAGAGCGGCTAGTAGCTGCAACGAGCAGGGCTAAGGTGCGGAAGTTCATGGTTGGTTGTTTGAACTGTGCGTGTCCTGTGACGGTGCGTGGTGTGTGTGACTCTCTACGTCATGATGACGAAGCAAGATTCGTGAAGATTCATTTGATTTTGCAGAGCAGGCAGTGTGTGACGCGACAGAGGGATGACGTGAAATACAGATTAGACATGGAAACAAGCCCAGACAAGCTACAAGATTTTGCTTCTGAAAATAATACTCCCTCCTCGCTCTCCGCTCTCTCACAGAAACAAATAATGAACGGCACAAGGCACAACCCATTTAGATAGATGGCTGCCTTGAGTGTGCACGCAAAGTACTACCAAGGTCATCTTTGCTTATTTCTCTGCACTTCAATGCTCCCAAATCAATGCACTAGAGAATGCACTGATACTAGTACTTCTACTAAGTCACCCTTCCTCCAATACTCCATTCTCGGCGCATCGCACAACTGGTTCGCTCATCTACACTCGCTTCATTATTATTAATCGCATATCTGACGCTGGTGGCTGGTGGTCAATCTGGATCTCTGTCTCTGGATATCTTTCGGCTGCCTCCCTCTGTGGACTCTTCGTACTTCGTAGCAAGGACACTCGAAAAAATCAATCATTTACCATTTAATACTGCGAAGAATTCATCGGCCGTCTCCCTTTGCTGACTCTTGGTTGCATCCACAGCGGCTTGGTGTACCCGGAGAGTAGCAGCAAGAACATCTTTTTCCACGAATCCCCCTTTGAATGCATTCATCAGCATTTTGGATGAATAATATTCTCCTTGTTTGGCTGCGATGATGTGATGTTTCACTGCTCTTTCAACATTGTCATTGCTCAATTCGTAGCATCCAAGATCATGTCTAGCTTTGGGGTGCCCTCCGATTGCTGCCTCTTCCAAATGATATAAAAATTTCCCCTCATCCTTCTCAACAGCATCACCAATCATATATATACCTGCCATTCTAAAGTGCGCCTCTACATTTCCCAACTCAGCAGCCTTTGAAAACCACTCAAATGCTCTACTAAAATTCCCCTCATCGTATTGTAACAGTCCATGCATGTGCATTGCAACTGGATCATTCGCCTCTGCTCTTTTTATCATTAGTTTCACACTTTCTTCCATAGTGAAAAGCGTTGGTTCTCGGCAGAATGGGCACGTTTGTTTGAGCCTCATCCTCATCTCCGCCAGTCGCTTCTGATTTGCATAATCACAGCCATTGCAAATCATTTTACTGCAGCATTCATAAGTGATAGATTTTGATTTATCAATCGGCAGAGGTAAAAAGCAGATCGGGCAATCCCCAAGATGAGTACTTTCTGGTTGTTTGAATAATAATTCATCGCGTAATTCAGCCACTCGCTTCTTGCATGCTTCTTCGTGCTGCGTTTTATTCTCCGTCTGACACTCATCGCTGCAATATCGAACGAGATCGCAATCATTACATGACACTAATTTGATGTCATCAACTTCTGCGATGCCGCATGAAGCACAACAAGATAATGTAGTTTTCACCGCCTCATTCTCTTCGCTCATATTTATGATATTAGTTAATTTATTTGCTTCTGCCTTTCATTTGAGTGTTGGTGAGTTCGGTGTAGCTCTGCTAGCTCTCTCTTCTACATCGAGAGCATAGCAATAGTACTCAAGCTACAAGAACCAATGACATGAGCCTTTCTTTTACGATAGCGCCTCTAGCGCCTACCTGGCGGCCTACTCTACCAGCCCAGAATTTTATTTCAGATATAGACAAGATATAGACATAACCAATTATACAGTCCTTTAGAGTGTATTAATGCGAATATTGTATACAAAGGAATCGTATTCATATCTCATTTTTTCGCTGAGATATGCATTTTTGTTTACCCATAGTATTTACTAGACAAATTTGGCTAACAAACTCTATATAGCTTAGAATGGAACCACTGTTTCTTGTAGGGCTGATGCAACCCAAACTATCCTGACTAGAATTCATCTCCTGAGATATAGAATAAAACGGTCCTATCATCGTTTTGGGCATAAAGTAGAGTACATTTGTCACCCTATCGACCTCCCTAAGTACTATTTACCCATTTACGGCCAATTTACCGGAGCGGAGGTGTGTGAAAAAAAAATAAGCCTGTCTTTCGCCCGTCTCAGAGGAACAAAACCTTTTATAGACACCTCCGTACTAAGTACTAACTACTCCTAGCCCCGAATTTTATTTCCACTATAGACAAGATATAGACAGAACCAATGATACAGCCCTTTCGAGTGTGTTCATTTGGGTCTTGCGTATGAAAGAATCATATAAATATCTTATTTCCTCGCTGAGATAAGCATTTTTGTCGGCCCATAGTAATTACTGGACAAATTTGGCTAACAAACTCTAGCTTACAATGGAATCACTGTTTCTCGTAGGGATGATGGAACCCAAACTAAGTGAACAGATTTAACATCGTGAGATATAGCCGAAAACGATCCTATCGTCGTTTCCGACATAAAGTAGAGTACATGTGCCAGCCTATCGATCTCCCTATGGCCAATTTAGCATGGTGGGTGTGTGTGAAAAAATGGTTTTGTTCCTCTGAAGGTTTTGGCGGGTCAGGCTTATGGTCTTGTTTGCCCACGTGTTTTGGCGGGTCAGGCTGTTGATGTTGCATCAAGAGCCTGTCTCAAATAGTCCGCCAACGAGTGCATCGTAGCTCACGATGGAGCTTGCTACAGGGGTCAAAAAAGGTGTCTAACACCTCTTCGCTACGTACACAAAATTGTAGGAATTGGTACACACCCAAAAAATGCTTCCCGCATTTTGTGGAGGAGAGAGAATAAGCCTGCAAAGTTTTTCTACGTACACGTACTACGATTCCTACAGTAGCTACTCCTACCAAATTCGGGCGGGAAGATGACTTTTTCACTGTCACATCAGAAAATGCTAGCTGTTCGCTCAATATCGTTAGACACTTTTTCTGTAATTCACGTTTTTTGACCCCTGTAGCTTGGGTATTTTCGGTTTCTTGGCCTGCGCGCCTTTTCCAGGGGTCACTCCAGCGGGGAAACGGGGCGCCCCCTCCATCATTTTTCTAGCCGTTTCACACACTTTTCAAAATTTGATCACTTTGCACACCAGAACCATGGCGGAGGCGGCGGCTATGGTATGGAGCGGAACGTCGGTCGGCGTCACTAAATGCCGGTGGCGATGTCCTCAGTGGACCGATATGACCTCATGACGTGAAGGAATTTCTGCCAAAGCGCCCAGAGCCTTTATTTTGGGTGTCGCCTACCCAAAGTTACCGTTATTTTGTAACAAATGCAACAATGCACCGCCCCCCTCATGAACAGAGGACCTTTTTGGCCATATTCACTCTTCCATTACTACCCTATTCGATAGAAGTGATGATATAACAATAACTGACGAGTTGGTTTCGTTTTAATCCGTGAGGAACCGCCGATATGAGACCCCTTGATTGTCCAACGATACAGCGTGGCTTACCGCAAAAATACAGCACAACGTACAAGAGGAGAGGTGTGGGGATGATACAACAAATAGAGCGAGATTATATTTACAACACGACAATATAGTGGGTTTGATGGACCTAGTGGCGTCTTGTCTCCATATGGTGCGGCTCAGGTGACATTATGGCCATGTTGTGGTAGCTTGTGTCAGTAATTATTACTTACACAACACTTTGAGGAGGGCATTATATTGTACTTTGAGCGGCGGAGGAGATAATGATCAGGACTGCGGGAACACGCAACAATATTTTGATAAGCTTGTGAGGAGGATTATACTTTAATGGGCTGTCATTGATGCTGTCTTTTGCTGGTACTCCTTTCATCATCACTCCAATACTACGGTTTTGGTGCCTGCAATCAATCTGAGGCGTCGGGTGACTTACAATTCAGCAGCAGCGGCAACGTGAGTGTTGATAACTGCGCCATCTCTTCGCAAGGAGTCGGTAATTTCCATTGCTATCATCGAGTCAAAGAGGCGGCATTCTGTGCATCCACTACGGAACGAATCTGCTGTTGAAAGAAGATGAATAGGGTCTCAAACAAACAATATACGCAACAGCTGGTAGAAGGTATCAATTTGGAACTAGAGTTTTCAACCGTTTGTTGAGAAATACTGCACTGGATGGAGGGTGTGGCGACATTATCGAAGGAGGTTTGTCAGCTAGAAAAAAAGATAGTCTATTGGACGCATCTGGGGTGTAACATGTGTCTTCCTGTCGACCTATTCAACAATCAACATAATAATAACAATGTAGAACAAAATTCATGTAATAAACCTAATTTTAATGGTTGTATTATCATTGTAGACGCAACCTTCACCAAGCACTTACCATGTCTTCTATGTTACATGTTGATAATAATATATGTGTTACAGGCCGCAGCAGATAATAAAGAGCAAGGTAGCTTTAACCTTGCGTTATCACATAGACACTGGACCATATTGATTGTTAAGTTAGGAGAATGCAATATTATGTGTACTTGCATAGGGCAATACCATCAATTGAGGTTTCATGCCCACACATGAATCTGGTCACTATCATAAAAATATGACACCCTCAAGAGACATGGCCTATTAGCAATGCCGAGGCAAATACCATGGCGTTATGACCACCCATATCGGTCATCTATATCAATATAAAGCAGGGAGTGCCGCGGGGGGCCTTATGAATCGATTATTGTATTCCCCCTACGACAATATTTGCAGCTTCCACCCAAATAGACCAAAAATCGATGCCTACGATGTGGTCGCAAATACGTTTGTTACTAAGAGATTTGGCAAACTTACGAAAAAACCATTGGATTCTGCATCAAAATATGGTCTAGAAAGAGTATTACCGATGAATTATATCCACAAATAATGTGATATGGACTCTCTGCTCCATTGATGTCGAGGCAGAGGTCTTCGTGAGATGTGGTTTTTCACAAAAAAAAAGAGCGGGAGGAGCGCGCAGGCCAATAGATCAAAATACCCAAGCTCCATCATGTTGTAGCTCTAGCTAGAGCAGTAGCGCTAGCTCTCTTAACTCATTATTACGAGCACAGCATAATAACTATGATCTCAATATAAGTGCAGTAATAGCTGCCAAAGCAGTAGCTGATCTACTCCTGAACTACAAAAACGAAAAAACTTTAGGTTGTCACTCCTTGTCACAGCGGATTTTGACAAAATGTACACAGGAACACCGACCACAATTTATTATTTATCGAAGGTGTGCAAGATGCCTGTCTCAAAAAATAGTCGCCCTTTGGAATCTACGTAGCTCTCTCGCTCCTTCATAATTCATAAGTAATCATAGCACAGCGTAATAATTAATATCTCAATAAGCAGCTGCCAAAGCAGTTGCTGCTTCTGAGTTCCATCAAAACTTAGTTATTCCACTTGATGAGGAGGATAGCTATAGCAGCTGAGAGGTTTACAAGATTGAGCAAAAACTTCACCTCTAGAGATATGGCAAACAAATAATCCATCCACGCATCATTGCTACATTGAAAACACAACGACATCAAACAGAAACAGTGATTGAAAATTCCATGGAAGATATCTGCTACATTGCTCAGGCGCATCACAGTTGAGTACAGGATTCAGAGCTTTTTCGCCTCAGGACTCTTCAGGAATTCTTCGACTTGCTGCCTCTGCGGACTCTTTGTTGCATCCACAGCGGCTTGATGCGCACGGAGAGTAGAAGCAAGGTCGTCTTTACTGACGCATCCCAATTTGAATGCATCCATCAGCTCTTTGATTGAATTGTCATCTCCCTGTGTGGCAGCAATGATCCATTGTTTCACTGCTCTCTCAGTATTGCCATTCATCCTCTCGTGAGATCCAAGAAGGTGTCTAGCTGTCGGATGCCCTCCGATAGCAGCCTCTTCCAGATAGTATTTCCCCTTCCCATCATCCATCTCAACACCACGCCCCAATTCATACATAACTGCTAGTCTTAAATGCGCCCCGGCATAACCAAATTCAGCAGCCTTTGTATAATACTCAAATGCCTTACTATAGTTTCCCTCCCCTTCTTGTTCTGTTCCTTCTCTGAAAATCGCAAGTGGATCATTCGCCCCTACTCTTTTCGTCCTTTGTTCGTCACCTTCTTCATCCGTCTCGGGCACTGCTTCTCGACAGAATGGGCAAGAGGGCTTCAAGAATGCATTCACCTCTCGCATCCCATTGAAATAAAAACAGCCATTGCAAATCAATTTACTGCAACAATGTTTCATGGTAGATTTCTCTGGATCAAGCGGCAGAGGTAAACAGCAGATCGGACAGTCCCCGTCATGTCTGCTTTCCGGTTGCATAAATAATCGCTCCTCACGTAATTCAGCGGCTCTTTTCTTACACGCTTCTTCGTGCTCTGATTTATGAATTTGCTTGCAATCAACGCTGCAATATCTGACGAGATCGCAATCATCGCATTTTGTCAATTTGATGTCGTCAACTTCTGCGATGCCGCATGAAGCACAACACAACATGCCGCTCTCATTCTCTTCGCTCATATTTTTCCGCCTCCCTCTAAGATGATGATATTAATAATTTATTTACTGCCTTTGAACGAACTCGACAGTGCTATGACATACGCAGAGGTGCAGAGCACAGAATTATTATTCCTGGCAGGTGGAGAGGTCTATCTGTTGATGAATGCTTTTGCCAACTAACGTACGTAGATAACCGGTTATCTACGTTAGTTGGCAAAAGCATTCATCAACATAATGAAAGTCGCTAGCGCCGAGATGACTGTCGTGCCTACGTTAGTTGGCAAAAGCATTCATCAACATAATGAAAGTCGCTAGTTCGAGCCCCGAGTCAGGTACTCTACCTCCGCGCACGTAAGAGCCAGAGTAGTAAGAGCCATCAGTAGCCAGCCAGTAGCCTGTGGTCTGATGGGGGGATGGTGATAATATTGAACACCAGGGGCAACATTAGAATGCTCCATCTAATGTAGATAATCGGCTAGAGATGACTGTCACTTGATAGTGCAGTCAGGCTTGTAATGCTTAGAAGCATACGCTCAGCGAACACGAGGTTCTGGACTGCACGACAGTCATCTCGGCGCTAGCGACTTTCATTATGTTGATGAATGCTTTTCGGTTATCTACGTTAGTTGGCAAAAGCATTCATCAACACGGTTATCTACGTTAGTTGGCAAAAGCATTCATCAACATAATGAAAGTCGCTAGCGCCGAGATGACTGTCGTGCAGTCCAGAACCTCGTGTTCGCTGAGCGTATGCTTCTAAGCATTACAAGCCTGACTGCACTATCAAGTGACAGTCATCTCTAACCGGTTATCTACGTTAGTTGGCAAAAGCATTCATCAACACTATCTACTTATGGAGGTGTCAGTATAAGATGCCCGTCTCAGGTACCCGGTACTACCCGAAACAGTTGCAGAATACTCAACGGAATGAAGAGGGTCAAAGCGAATGACCCAATTGCTTTGTTCATGTGGCATGAATAGCCGTGCATAATTCTAGCACGAAAGTTGATGCAGAATGCAGACAGAAGGGAATGGTACGCAAGCACTGCCAAACAATTAGTGTGCGAATGAGATTCAGATTCAGAATGAAACACGAGAACCAACAACTGAACATGGACTCACAACTCACCCTAAAAGCGGGTTTGTTTAGGGAAGCGATAACATGAAAACACTTAATCAAAAGTTATCTTATTCATTCACTTTGATGATAACTTAACTGTCGGTGCAAGAGGAAGCACAGAATGGCCCTCCCTTGCGCGGACTGTCTTGAAAGATGCAGCCCGAATCCACAAATATATCAGTTGTGCTGCTGTAAGGGAAGTTATCCTTCCATGCACACAGATCCTGGTTGAATGATGAAGCATCATAGAACATATCCATCATACTTGTTACAGACGAAATATCCCACTTCGACAAACCTTCTTGGTTGAATGATGAAGCTTCATAGAACATCCATTGCATATCAGTCACTGCAGATGTATCCCAAGACGAGATGTCGCCATTAAAGGATGATGCTCCATCAAACATGGCCTTCATAGTTGCTACGGAAGAAGTATCCCAGCCAGACAGATCTTTTTGATTGAATGATGAAGCTTCAAAGAACATCCATTGCATATCAGTCACTGCAGATGTATCCCAAGACGAGATGTCGCCATTAAAGGATGATGCTTTGTAGAACATGGCCTCCATAGTTTGAACAGCTGAAGTATCCCAGCGAGACAGATCTTCTTGGTTAAATGATGAAGCTCCCCAGAACATTTGATGCATATCCGTCACTGCAGATGTGTTCCAAGACGAGATGTCGCCATTAAAGGATGATGCTCCATCAAACATGGCCTTCATAGTTGCTACGGAAGAAGTATCCCAGCGAGACAGATCTTCTTGTTCGAATGATGAAGCTCCCCAGAACACCCAACTCATATCAGTCACTGCAGAGGTGTTCCAAGACGAGATGTCGCCATTAAAGGATGATGCTTCGTAGAACATGCCGTTGATACTTGTAACAGACGACATATTCCAATGCGACAAATCCTGGTTGAATGATGAAGCTTTTCGGAACATGTCTTCCATATCAGTAACTTGACCAACATCCCACCTAGAAATGTCTTCGTCAAATTTACTAAGATCTCGAAACAATTCTGACATGTCAGTTACATAGCCGACGCACCAAGACCCAATCGGCCACCCATATTTTGATTTGTCATCTTCCCCCCAGAACCCTTGAATATATTGATTAACCGCAGCCTTAAGCTCATCCCGTGTGGTAAAGCAATCCGTCGGAGATACTTCGTTACAGTGGGAAGCACAGAATGGCCCTCCCTCTTCAATGCGCGGACTGTCTTGAAATATGCAGCCCGAATCCACAAATATATCTGTTGTGCTGCTGTAGGGGAATTTAACCTTCCATGCACACAGATCCTGGTTGAATGAAGTTGCTTTGTTGAACATCCAACTCATATTAGTTACAGCTGAGATGTCCCAGTGAGACAAACCTTCTTGGTTGAATGATGAAGCTCCCCAGAACATGTAACTCATATCAGTCACTGCAGCCGTGTCCCATGTCGAGATGTCGCCATCGAAGGATGAAGCTTCGTAGAACATGCCACTCAAATTAGTTACTGCAGACGTGTTCCAAGACGAGATGTCGCCATCAAAAGAAGAAGCTTTGAAGAACATGTCTTCCATATCAGTCACTGCAGATGTGTTCCAAGACGAGATGTCGCCATTAAAGGATGATGCTTCGTAGAACATGCCGTTAAAAGTTGTTACAGACGACGTATGCCAATTCCAATGCGACAAATCCTGGTTGAATGATGAAGCATTTTGGAACATTCCACTCATATTGGTAACTTGACCAACATCCCACCTAGAAATGTCTTCGTCAAATGAAGGAAGATCTCGAAACAATTCTGACATGTCAGTTACGTTACCCACGCACCAAGATCCAATCTGCCACCCATATTTTGATCTGTCATCAAGAGATTGACTGCCATCTTCACCCCAGAGCCCTTCAACATATCGATCGACTGCAGCCTTGAGCTCATCCCGTGTGGTAAAGCAATCCGTCGGAGGACTATTGGTGCAAGTGGAAGCACAGAATGGCCCTCCCTCTTCAATGCGCGGACTGTCTTGAAAGATACATCCCGAATCAACAAATATATCTGTTGTGCTGCTGTAGGGGAATTTAACCTTCCATGCACACAGATCCTGGTTGAATGAAGTTGCCTTGTAGAACATCCAACTCATATTAGTTACAGCTGAGATGTCCCAGCGAGACAAACCTTCTTGGTTGAATGATGAAGCTCCATAGAACATTTGATGCATATCAGTCACTGCAGATGTGTTCCAAGACGAGATGTCGCCATCAAAGGATGATGCTCCAGAGAACATGAAACTCATATCAGTTACTGCAGACGTGTCCCAAGACGAGATGTCGCCATCAAAGGATGATGCTCCACTGAACATAAACGTCATAGATTGAACAGCTGAAGTATCCCAGAGAGACATATCTTCTTGGTTGAATAATGAAGCTCCCCAGAACATCAAACTCATATCAGTCACTGCAGACGTGTTCCAAGACGAGATGTCGCCATTAAAGTATGATGCTCTATCAAACATGGACCTCATTGTTTGAACTGCAGAAGTATCCCAGCGAGACAGATCTTCTTGGTTGAATAATGAAGCTCCCCAGAACATCCAACTCATGTCAGTCACTGCAGACGTGTTCCAAGACGAGATGTCGCCATCAAAAGATGCTGCTGAATAGAACATAAACGTCATAGATTGAACAGCTGAAGTATCCCAGCGAGACAAATCATTTTGCTTGAATGATGTAGCTCCCCAGAACATCAAACTCATATCAGTCACTGCAGATGTATTCCAAGACGAGATGTCGCCATTAAAGTATGATGCTCTATCAAACATGGACCTCATAGTTTGAACTGCAGAAGTATTCCAGCGAGACAGATCATCTTGGTTGAATGACGAAGCTCCCCAGAACATTCCACTCATATTGGAAACTTGACCAACATCCCACCTAGAAATGTCTTCATTGAATGTACGAAGATCTTGAAACAATTCTGACATGTCAGTTACGTTACCCACACACCAAGACCCCATCGGCCACCCATATTTTGATCTGTCATCTTCCCCCCAGAGCCCTTCAACATATCGATCGACTGCAGCCTTGAGCTCACCCCGTGTGGTGAAGCAATCCGTCGGAGATACCTCGTTACAGTAGCAAGCGCAAAATGGGCCTCGATGTACAGATGATGGATCGTGTTTGATAGTGCATCCCGAATCCACAAAGATATCATTCGCATTGCTGTAAGGAAACGTATCTTCCCACGCACACAGATTCTGGTTAAAGGAGATTGCCCCCCTGAACATTTCTCTCGCGTTTGTAGCAGATGACATATTCCAGGATGATAAATCCTGATTGAATGATGAAGCTCCAGAGAACATTCCACTCATATCGGTAACTTGACCAATATTCCATTCAGATATATCTTCATTAAAAGTTTTGAGACCCTCAAATAAGCTTGCCATGTCAGTTACGTTGTCAACACACCAGGATCCAATCGGCCATCCATACTTTCCAACAATGCTAGCAGGGCAAAAGTCTGCCCCTTCATCACACCCAAGTTGGACATACCGGTCAACGGCAGACTTGAGTCTGCCACGATCAGCAAAGCATGCATAAGATCGCTCGCTTGGAGATTGAGAAGGAGAGAGACTCATCGTCATCGAAGGGGGAGCTGTAATTTCTAATCCGAGTGAAGGGAATAATGATCCTCGCATTGCATAATTGCGCACGCTTGGAGATTGAGAAGGAGTGACACTCATCGAAGGGGGAGGTGTAATTTCTAATCCGAGTGTAGGGATTAATGATCCTCGCATTGCATAATTGCGAACGCTTGGAGATTGAGAAGGAGTGACACTCATCGAAGGGGGTGCTATTATTTCGATGGCAACCGAAGGGGATGCTGTAATTTCTAAAGCAATAGCAACAGCATCAGGGGACTTTGACAGTAATACTCCAAGACCAGCAGTCAGCGCTGTAATCAATGCAAAAATTAGCACCAAAAATACTTTCACTCGCCTCTGCTTCCACCACGGCTCTACAGGAGTTGCTTCATACACAGTATCATTACCCGGAGTGACTACAGGTACAAGAAAAGTTGCAACAGCGGCCTGAGGAGATGTGTCATAATCATAATCCTCCTCCTCCTCTAATTCTTCTTCTTCTTCAACCATCCATGCTTCTAGAATGTGCAATGACGGGTTCGACGGGTTTCTCTCTGCTGCTGTTCGTAAGACCTGATCCACATCCTCATTGTCGCTGGCAGCGTTGTTTTCGGGTGGTACAACTCGCTGCTGCAAATTTTCTTCGTGCCCAAGAGATTGATTTTCATCATCGTCCATTTGCTTAACATCATCTGGATCCCCCTCACCCGTTTCATCATCATTGTCATTGCTTTCTGTAACATCAGAATTGACAGTGGTCGCTTCACGAGGACTAGATGCTGATATTTGTGGTGCTACCACCTGTTTTTCTTCCGCATCAGCCAGAGAATCTCGCTGAAAAGTGAGAGGGAGAGGCGGCCCATCATCTTCGCCGTTTGATTCCGTCCCGAAATCAATCTCTGCTTTTGATTCATCGCCTACATTCTCGAGTCCACCAGCACCACGGAGCCGATCATCTTCCTCCTCAATCTGCTCCATTATTGCACCATGTGTAGGCAGCTTTGATGGCTTAGACATAAAGGCATTTTCAGTAAGTTCCATCTCAGCTATCTGTTGAATCAGAGGCACTGGAGCTGCATCTCCGTCTACATTCTCGAGTCCACCAGGCATCCACGTTTCTCCTGTTGCTGTTGCGGAGTTTGTCGATGTCGATGTGCCTCTGCCTCCGTCAGCAGCGGCTTCCCAATGCGACGGCGAAGAGGAAGATCGTGGGCCGTCGGCATTTTCAGAGGCCATGATGCCCTGCTCTTGCTCGTCACCGCTGCCAGCATCATCCTCCGAATTGTTGTTGTCTGACATTCTTGTTCTTGTTCTTGTTTTCTATCAAAGAAATGTAAGGACAATGCGAGTGCGAGCTGTTGGCTGTTGGCTGCTCAAGCTGAAGAGAATAAGCATCAAAAAGTACATACAGATACAGCCGCTGTGTGTCAAGACGTGGCAGCTGCCTGACGAGCCAATCCCTTGCCTTTCCCTTCTAATAAGCAGTTTGCAGTTCTCGTTTGTAGTCGTAATTCAAGTTCAAGTATTAGTATTGGCGCGCGGCGGCGGGGCAAGCTTCTCCCGGCTTTCGTGCTTCTATTCTTTGCTGCACGAAATATCGTACTCTTTCTGCACAAATGAAAATAAGAGCGGTATTAAGAACTCGTTTTCTGTCATATTCTGCTAAGTAGCTTCTTCTTTATTTCTCTATGAATTCTTTCTCATTACTTTCGTAGGAAAGGGGTTAGACGTCCAAAGGCAGGGGCTCTATTGGATAAAGAGGTAACATACATCAAGGAAATGACGCATAAGGCGCACGCTACTTCACCGAATGCGTACTTCTATGGCTAAGTGCAGGGTCAGCCTAGCCAGGATGCTCGTTCTCAGCGAATATTTGTGCTGTGAACAAATGGGGTACAGATGTGAAAAGCTGAGAGCAGAGCGTGGTCGCCACCTCGCGTTGGGATCCATGAGAGGAGGCCTGCAAGAAATGGTCAATATTGGGAGTCCTGACTACTTCAACTCTGATCGGAACTCAAGTTTGCGTCGAAGAAGAAGCGGTTTCTCCGGTAGTAGGGTTTTTGATGAGAACCGAACCCCGAGAGATTGGGCTTGATCATCGAGAGAACTGGAGAGACCCGAACTCCAAGTTCGGTAGGGCTATCGATGATCACTAGATGATTTACGTGAGTTGCTTCCATAATTTATATGCGATTGCCTGGCCAGATTCTTTGGAAGCTGTAGAGAATATAGCGAAGAGAGAGTTTTTTTCTGTGCCGCTCTCCGCTTTGTGCGGAGCAAGAAGGGGTGGGCAGGGGTCGTGTGATCAAGAGGGGTGGGCAGGATTATTGTCCTCAGGAGACTCCGCTGGCTGCTGGAATTTCATCAGTTTTGGCAGTGAAGGGACTTGACACCCTCGCATAGATTCATTATCACATCAGGATCTACGCCTCGAATGCAAGGTGCCTACGGCTAGAAAATAGTTGGGTCGATTTCAGTATGTCTGTGACGGAGACTCGCTTTAGAGATGATAATCTACGCTCATCGAACCACCGACACGATGAGCCATCTCTGGTTTTCATGTAGACTTGTTGGAAGGAATGGACACACCTTGCTCAGGGATTGCTGAGTATCATAATGCATCTCTGGAGGAATGGAACCATGTTGCGGGAAGGATGAAGATACTGAGGGGAGAGTCAGGTCGTTCATCATTCACGGATCAATGATGTGTTAACAGTTTGAGAAGGTCTATCTCTCAAACATCGTAAGTTGGGACCTGCATTAAAGACTTAGGCAAGGGGCAATACAGACAATAACAGCAATGTCTTTATGCAGAAGGGGTAGGACGAAGTAGATCGTTTCTATCGCGGTGGAATTGGAAGTGTTGACAAATAGTTGGTTTGACGACAGCCAGCTATTTGAGGTGAAACTCCGGGCCGGGATGAGCAATACGTCCCCCTGGTTGCGGAACTCCTCGCGTGGAAAGTCGAGAAGGAAGTGGAGTTGGTCAAACAACCATGACTGATTAAGATTGAATCCAAGCCGACCTCAAGAGCCCGTTCCCTCCTCTGCGCGTTCGACCCCAACGCTGCATGGGGGATAAATCTACGCAAGGGAGTTCTGGGGTTGTGCCACACTGTATCATGATGCCGAACACTATGACCTCTCTTTGATGTGGTGTTGGTTTATCACCGCGTGCTTATCTTCCAAAGCATGTGATACAGTGTATGACAATGGATGCAATAGTGTGATCTGTGGTTAGTCTTGGCAACATGGGGGTTGATAGCATCCCAGTACTGACCATCACTAGGGAGGAGCCGTAGGTAATGGGAGAGACACCATGTGTCTTTTACCGAGGCTACTTTACTGCTGGAGATCGTTGAGTATTGCGACAGATGATACGCTCAGCTTGAGAGGAAGATTGCTGAAATCATTCTCAACGGCTACCGAAGTGAGCATATGAAATCTGCGCGATCTATCAATCAAACGCTTTCGGAAGATGATAGTCCTAAGTCCCTTGGCCTGGAGGATGGAAAGGTTATCATCAGGACTTGTCGTTATCTATTGTGCAGAGCAAGAAGGGGTGGAGGTGCCTGCCCTACGTCACGGTACCCTGCGACATTGTTGGGCATGTTTGTTATAGAGACGTCTCCCTGTCTAATTCAGGCCAGGATGAGCAACACGTCCCCCTGGTTATGAACTAACTATGACTATGGCATGTTCGCAATGAGTTCGTGTGAGCTGGCAATACCAGCCATGTGGACTACTGGAGGTGTATTTGGGTGCGACCCTGACACACTTTTTGCCCTTCATACGATTGCATAATAACAGTAGTTAGGATTCCTTTTGACTATTTATAAAGCCTGAGGACTTTATGATCCCGAGCTAACCTATTGGCCAGTTATCCTCCCGACCCCTGCAAAATATCCTCAAAAATATCCTCACTTTTCTAGTACTAGTTCCCACGTATACTTTCTACGGTTGACGTCACCACATTTCGGACACACATCGGACGAAGTATGCTGAAGAAGCTGAAATCGACATAAGGATGCACGCACAACTACTTCACCACACACATACATAACACCATCCAATGCAATGTAAGATGTAAGATGAATATAAGATGGTGGGTGATACTATAGGTATTGAGGAATGGTTACGCAAATGGACAAGAGGGAACTTTCAAGGAGGATATTTATGAGTATGGTGGAATGCACATCAGAAAGGTGTTGACGGGAGTGGACATCGAGAACTGTGAATGGTGAAGGATTGCTTGTACTCCTAATGAATAGTAGGGATGATGCACGAGACTTATAACTCTTTCGGGCTTCTCGTGCTGCGGCAGTGCGTGTTTTCTTACAGTCCGCATTCATTCATAGGGTAGTTGGCGAGACCCTCAGAGATAAGATATGTTGCAGCTTTGAGCATTATTTCGTTGCAATAATGGCCTGATGTGTCAATGCAGGTCTAAAGGAGTGAGTAGATGCAATAATATGAGTAAACAATAGTGTTATTCACTTGGAAACACTCCAGCTATCAAGGTAGGCTTGTTCGAACAAGAGGATATGTTTTAGCGAATATTGGCGAAAAAATATCCTAGAGGCTACCCAAAAATGCCGAAATATCCTGAGGATTCCTGGCCATAACGCTAGAGCGAGCTGAGCTCAAATCCGCAGAGAGATAAGCTTTGTTTTGATTTGAGAAAAATAGTTTTATACGTGCGTAGGAACTCATACGAATTTGGGCGGGAGGGTTCTCATCCTCCATCATCAACAAGACCACCACATGGCCGGACATATATGACTGTGGTTTGGCACTGGCCATACACAGAATTAAAATAAAATAGATTAAATTGTCCCCGCCTAATCTACAGTGAAAAAAAATTATCCAGGATATTTCAATTTGAGGGGCCGAACAGCGAACAGCTGCTACCTTCTTGGAGTCGAAGAGCGCAAGCCCCCCTAACGCCAACCCAATTAAGACTCGGCAAACAAAATATCCTAAGGGATATAATTATATAAACTATAGAGTGTGGAAGAGAAAGGTGTTAAAATTATGCTCAACACAAATTTCACCCCACAGTTTTTGTATTTGCCCCAGTCTATTCTCACATTATCCAAAGTTTGAACTAACCAAAAAGCGAGAATGAGGCCTATTTGGTGGGGAACATCATAACCCTCTATGTACAAAAAATCTGGCTAGCTGATTCCTACCGACCCTGATAATATATAGTACTTTACGGTCCGTCCATCACCACAACTATTCCCCTCCGATCGATGTGTAGTGTGGTGGAAAGACAGGCATCTCAATGAAAAAAGCAACCGCCATCACCACCGCACGCACGCACCGTTCAAAATCAACTGCAGGTGCGTCGACCATGTCGCGACGCCACACAACATAATTGCTGCTTTCATCAAACAGCAACCAGCATGAAGCAAGGTCAACACCTCCTCTATTCATCACAAACACAATCAACATATGCCGCCCGTAGCGTAGGAAAATTCGGGTAAATAACAATGTTATGTGTCTATTTCATTTACCATCCAAAAAAGTCGTTACTCATCGAATCCGGAAACAATCCCGCACACACAGGAACCTCTTCTAGACGGTGGCATTTCGGTTGTTTATCAGCGCTCTGGCTGCAAAGGTCGCTATTATTGGTTAGCATCTCAGATATCACGATCCAAACTGCAACACCGCACCCTTCCAAACCCATCTCGCCGCAACTTCCAGCCATCACAACCATGCTATGCAGCCGCTACAATTCCTTCTTCACCAGCCTCCCCCCCCAACAATTTTACAGCAATCACGCCTTCGATGATGTCGGTCCATCCTATTGTACGAAGTTTGAGCAAGAATCCGGGGGAAAAGGTAATATAAAAAAAAACTGATACATTTTTTTCTTTATTTTCCACATCAACTCACACCACTGTCATTTATTGCTCTTTCTCACCATACTTTCATTTCTTCTAATAGCTATTTATCATAATCTTATGAACCTATCACCAGCGTTGCTGATGCAGAGCGATTTGCTGGAAATCTGGAGAAATTATCTTTTTTCTATTTCGATGAAATAGATAGCCACCGTACTACTTCAATTTTGTCTCTACACTAGCCTATGTATATGAACGCCCTATCAATGGCGATGTTCGCTAAGGCCAAGTTATGGACGGAAGACTGTCTGCTCTCGATAGGAAGTCAAGTTTGCTCGTTGCAATATTTTCATGATCTTGGTCGTCAATTGAAGGTGGTGATCTATGCTCATTTTCATCGTAATGGGTGGGAACCTTGTGGAAAGCTATAGCTACATCCATGTTTGGTTGCTCTTCATTCTATGATGATTGTGTGTGTTGCACATCACTGCAATGGACGGAAGAATTTTCTACAATATACTCCACCTGCTTCCCTAGGATGAAGTTGACGGTTCCTTTAACAGCTTTATGCTTCAATTCAATTAACATCGGGTGGCTCAGTGTTCTGTTCCGTGCAAGGATGTTTGTTAAGGTCAAGCAACAATTGACGGAAGACTGTCTGCTCATGTAAGTGGAGTTGTTGTACCCCTTGCCCTACTTTAAACCTTTAAAGGTGAGTCCATTCCATGTAAACATATGACGATATTCTCAGAGTCAACCCTAAACTTTATTTTTACCACATTTATTTCATTTCATAGAACTAGCCTTCAGAATCATGATTCCAGATGGAATCACCCTCTGTTTTCAGGTCTGTGACCTCCCTTCTTGATTCCATTCAGAATCATGATTCCGATCACAGTTCCTGTGTTGTGCCTCTAAAGAGAGGTGTATATATTTGCCAACCCAATTTGTTACATGGATTTATGCGCTATATACAGGTGCGGTCGAGAGGCCAGTGCCCATCACAGTTCCTGTGTTGTGCCTCTAAAGAGAGGTGTATATATTTGCCACTACCGATCCTATAATTTCCTTCTTTCCAATTGAAATAATGTTATAATAAAGTTGCGGTGTTGGATAATTATGTGCGTGTTTGTGTCAAAGACTGTGCATCAGGTAAATTCATTCATTTGTTATTATTGTTAATTTTATTATTGTTATTATATCACTAATAATATATCTTTCTTTATCTCCTACAGTATTAGTTGATTGATTGGGATGATACCAAATTTGCATGGCATCCACCTCGGCTGGATTGGAATTACGCCAAGCGGGATTGTGACCGCGCCGTCCGCCTTAGGCACCGGCATGAAGTCATGGAATGCATTCATTTTAGGACGCCCTTTTGCTTCTGCAATGAAACCAGCCTTAATGGGCAACTCTGAGCTGTTGTCAACAATCCCCGAAGGCACAAGAAGCTCTCTTTTGCCGCCCTATTCAGCCTCTTGCTTCTATGGTCATGCTGCTATCTTCCCCAGCTTGGCATAACCAGGAGTGCTTGCTTCCAACCAAAGTGATGGGGTTGCACTGGACCTGCGCTACCATCATCGTCATCGATGGGACTCTGAGGAAGACAAGCAGATACGTGCGGAGAAAGCGACAGAGACACAACATATAATATTGATGATAAAGTGTAACATTACATTGGATTATTTTTGGTGTTATACACTCGAGCAGACCCATTGTACCTGCCGACAAAGGAATCTTCTTAGACTTAATCATTTCCATTTCGCCAGAAGGTATTGTCTCAACTAAGACATACCAAAAGCCAATGAACCTCTACCTCTACCTACTGCCATCTTCTGCTCATCAGAGGAACACGATGAAAGGGGTAATATTTGGCGAACTCAAGAGATACTATTGGCAGTGCACCGATAAAAAAGACTATGTCGAGGTAGCAAGACTATTCTTCCAACGCTTGCTCGACAGAGGATGGGACTTCGACCAACTGAAACGAATGTTCGTAAATGCAAACTACAAAGTCTGCAACCCACCTCCACTGCCCCAAGCCATCTCAGAATCTACCACCTCAGATAATGACAAAAACATCTATTTGAAACTCGGTCGATTCCACCCTCATTACATCCCTAGTCGAACCTGTCAACAGATATATGAGGAGGAGCTTTCTACCACCCTACGCGACACAATCGGAATCGAAAAGATGGTAGTATGCTATAAGAGAGCAAAAAACATTGGAGATATTGTCTCTCAAACCTCCCTCTTTCAAAACAGAGGTGAGGAGGTAAGTACCTACCTGGGGAGGACAACAGAATCGTAGTCCTCCCCTTCCTTTCCCTCAGCTTGTTCCGCTGCCTACCCGGCAGCTACACTTGCTGAGGGAAAGCAATTGTACAAACTTACCTATTTTAGATAACGAGGAATGAACCCACAGAGACACGTATCCATTCAAGGAGAAAACTCGTGTCAACGAGGGAGAGCTAAATGACTCGCAACTTTGCATCGACAAAGCCGCCTATCCTCACTATTACTATTGCTATCCGCTGAAGAAGTTAATTCGAAAGCGTAGTCATCCACGCTTCGGTAATATAGTAATACCACTTTATCTGATATTGGTTCATATATTGATTATAGAGAGAAGTAAGGTCGCTCGCTTCGCTCGCTCCCGGAGGGGAATAGTTGTGGTGATGGACGGACCGTAAAGTACTATATATTATCAGGGTCAGTCTACGCGCCATTCGCCGCATGCGGCGATGCGGCGCCGCACGGATAGAAAAGCCGATATCGAACACAACAAACGTCATTTTGGATATAAACAGGTATTTTTCACCCCAACACCCAGCCAAATCTTGTTGCGTCGCAGAAAATCTGGCATACTACGCCAATATTGGCCAATAATATGCCGATGCTTTAAGTTAAAAGACCAATAACTTTCTATTTATATCGTTTGGAATGTATCTTGTACGACTGGTGTTGGTGCTCCGTTCAATTGCTGCGATATTTGAGGTACTCATGCACGAAAAGTAAAAAAATCTTGAAAAAGTGCATCTGACATGACGAATCCGAAGGCAAACCATAGCATTATCGATCCCATATACCCTCCATCAACACTAAGAAGACACTCCCTAACCCAATTTTTCACGCTGATTCCAATTATGTAAGCTGCAGCGTCTAATTCAAAGTAGTTTTGATGATAATTGCGGGTGACGCACACACACATGAAAATCTGCACATACCAGGCATGTCATAAGATGCTCATGTTTATGTAATTTAGACAACATAATAGTAGCAGATCATTAATAACTCCTTCTATATGCTATGATACTTGTTCACTTCACTCGGATTTATTAATTGCACGCAATATCTACGCCATCATGGAGTTTTATGTCGATCATCCGGCCTCTCATTTCATGAGACTTTGTAGGTAAGGCACTGATAACAGTTATAATGTTGTCTCCAACCACAGCAAAAGGCGCACAATAGATGGCTGTTGATTTGATGAGGTGACAGATTTCCAATTGTACATGGAGGAGACGTCAATATTATGCCACAACACTCGTGTAGGCGACTGCAGGTGGGCTTCTCATAACCCACAATCAGTAGTTTCCCAGGAAACCAAGAGTTGCAGTAGTCACTGTGATGATATGGAGCAGTCCAGCTTCACAATCTTGATTATCATATAGTAGACAAGACCTCTATGATCCATGGTGTGGTTCCAGCATGTTTTGTGTCAGATATATACCCACTATTGATGGAGATACATTGTGGAAATCTTTCTAACTCGACTTCATAGATTTGATATGTTGGATAGGCGTTGCATGAGACCCACAACCGGTCATTCAGCGCATATTCCGCCCATATATATAATATTGGTCGCCCCTACAACCTTACTTGCTGTTTCATTGACCGAAACGACGCCTTGGTGCTACTGGCTACATGTGCTCTGCGGTGGAGGGGATGAAAATCACCATTGCTATTGTGGCGGTCAAACGTCTCTTTCTGCTGAATATGGCGAGCCGCCGATAGAACCATTGATTTCAGCGTCAAAAAATGGTCTACAACCTACATTGTTACTTTGGAATGTCGACATTTAGGTGTGTAATGAGGGTAGTAGGAGGGAGGCCGTCATGGTGCGGCTCTTTTTTTGTGTCGCAAATTGTGATTTTAGATTTGCGGCGAATGGCGCCGGTGCGGCGAATAGCGCGCCGACTAGCATGTACTGCCCACGTACAGAAACGTTACATACTGACGCGCCACGCGCCCACGCTATCTACGCTAGAGCTCGTCAGATTTCCGCAATAACTCTAAGCTTTGTCGAAGCTTGGATTATCCAGTTCGCGTTTTTTTGTACATACATTCGTATTCGTTCGTATGAGCGCAAGTCAAGACACTACTAATACTATCATCGGAATCCAACGATACGAATGGCACGAAATGACCTCAATGGACCAATCTTGGCGGAAATGACCTCAATGGACCAATCTTGGCGAGATCGGGCGGTGATTTGACGATTTGATCACTACAGAGACCATAATAAGCGCAAAAGGGGCAATTAACTAGTGGGTTACTAACAAACTGAATATCTTGATAACTACATAACTATTGGTGCAAAAACGGCTCCCTTTGCATTTCATTGTTCCTAGGGGTATACTGAAGCTGTCTGAGAAGTATCAAGGCGATTTTCCAAAATTCGTTTTGTTAGGCGATTCGAACTAGCGTCACCACCCATAGCTGCTGCTACTGGGTGATATCGCATCAGCACAAGTACATTCTTGTTCTTGCTCGTGCTGAAGCAAGTGTAGAACGTCTTCTGTGGATGCCCTCATCCTGAAACTGACATAGAGAATGTTCTCTTCTCTTCTCAAAACTCAAAATCGGTTCATTCAAGTACCACGTCCACGTCGATACCTGACAGAATCGAATGGCCATGTTCCCTTCTCACCGTACAGGTACAGTTACAGTAACAGGTGTTCGCATCACCTTGCCCTTGCCTTTGTATGTAACAAAAGATGCAGTGCCCGTGCAACTGCCACTGCCACCAAGGGTAAATAAATAGGGTATGACTCCAATTTTGGCGGGAAATCTCCACCGCGACGACAACCAGTAAAAAATAAAGAGGATTTACCGTCTCGTGGTCAAACTCAGATGCGAAAGTCAGTGCCGGTCAACAGGATGATCAGCACCAACCACGCCGCTCAAGGCACGGCAACCATGATCACCGTTGCCGCCGTTGAAATAGACCAAGTTAATAGCCGTATTATCGTCCGATCGGTGGCTGACCGTTATTATGGATTATTATGTTAATGTTGAAGCTCTCGCCGCTGCCGAATCCGCCGAGGGAAGGCAGCATGGAGGCAATATTAGACGGTGACGTCCGGCGAGCGCCGGCCATTTAATAGGGCTCATTGAACGTCCCAATGACCGTTTCTACTGGATCCAAGCACGATAACATCAACATAATAATCCATAGTAACGATCAGCCACCAATAGTCCCATATCACGGCTATTAACTTGGTCTATTTCAGCGGCGGCAACGTCGACCATGGTTGCCGTTGCTTTGAGCGGTGAATGATCAGTTCGAGCTTTCAATGACGGGAAACGATGAAGCAAGCGAGACTCAACTATAGGTAATCAAACGTCGTATCGGCACTGTTACTTAGGGAAATTGTGTGTGTTCGGTGGACAACGGTGGACAGTATTAGGTACAACGTAGGAATACGTAGAAATGGCCTCGTGTCACAGTTTGAGTTTGACCACGAGACGGTAAGCGTCACACTCTGTGTGACATACCCTATTTATTTACCCTTGACTGCCACGCCCTGCTAGCTAATCAGAATCAGTTTCTATCTATCTATTTCTAGAGCTGAGACGAATGAAGAAAGAATAAGTCGTTCAATCAAGCTGAATACGCCTAATCGATATGTAGAGCTGCTCAAGGGCTTTCCAAAACGCCACTCATTGCAGTTATTAGCTGCGTAGGAGACTAGATATAAAAGTTACGGCAACATGGTGCATATGCATCTGATGAGGCGTCCGTGCTGTGACGCCATGAGGTTGATTTATGCAGTCGAGTGTGGTCACAAATCGCTTGACACACCGCCACTCACGCTTTACTTCTGGTGCTGAATAGCGTGCCAAGCTGCATGCACTTGGCATCGCATGGATCCAATGGATAGATTGACGTACACCACAGCCAGTTCTTCAAAGCGACCACATGAAATAGAACATTTCAAAAATGATGACCTCCTCACCGCGACACCGACACCAAGTCAATCAAAAAATGACCGACGGATCGTCATCCAACATCATGGCACAACGTAGTGACGACGGCCATCAAAATGATGATGCTTCGTCTCAAGCTCGCGCCAATGACGATCTGCATCACTGCAATATCTGACAACTAATTTGATGTCATCAACTTCTGCGACTGCGATGCCGTAGGAAGCACAGCCAGATGTAGTACATGCGCATTCTCTTCGCTCATATTATTTTACCGCCTACTCTCAAAAAATGATGATATCAATTGATTTATTTGCGTCTGCCTTTCATTTGAGTGTTCGGTCAGTTCGGTGTGTGTGGGGCTTTAGGTTATTTCTGTGGTGCTCTGCGAGCTGTGACGCCGGCCAGAAACAATGACGGACGGATGGACATGACATGTATGGTGTTTGTTGCATCGATCAAGCTAAGATGCCTGTCTCAAATAGTCCGCAATGTTCTTCTTCTGAAATAAATGCCAGCTCACGATGATACAATTGGCGTGCGGCGGCAGGGCAAGCTTCTCCCGGCTTTCGTGCTTCTGTTCTTGCTGCACGAAATTCTCTTGCTGCATAAAGTGAGCATAATAGAGCACTTGTTTTTTGGGTAGGTGCTTTCGTAGATCCAAAAGGTTCATCTGTATAATGTATTCTCTAGTTGTTATTATATGATTATGAGATTGGTGCTGAGCAGTATGCCAACATGTGAAGAACTGTTCTTTGCCTTACAGAGCAAAGAGCTTGTAAGAGCCTGTTTTTTCTTATTACAATTACAATCTGCTGAGCAGTTTCTCCTTATGAACTTTCTGATTACTAGTAATAGTAAAACTCTTCACTGCATTGTATCGATCTCTGCATTTGATTGGTAACCCAACATGTCGAGAACTGGTCGTTCTTTGGTGTCCTTCAAACGTTGCTCGAAGCGAATGAGATTTTGAGGAATATTGAAGCCGCGTTCCAGGTCTAAGGGTTTCATCAGATACAGTCCAGCTAGTGTTCTCACCCTCGACAAGACAACGTAGACCCAGTTCACGCATCGATAATTCCAGTCATTGACGATGAGGATGTCTTTGGACATTCCCTGGAGCTTGTGGCCTGTTGTTGCTATGTTAGAGTTGACAGGAACCTGTTTGACCTTGGCGTTGCCGATGGTTGTACTGATTGTTTCAGTCAGAGGGAACTTGATTGTGGCTGAGAATTCTTGTGGTTTGAGCTTGAAGGTCCGTGCTTTGGTGCCGGTGGTTGGGTAATGCTCAAACTCCACCCACTCGACGTCGTCAACCGACACAGTCCATACCTTCTTTCCATCCCAATTTTTCCACCTCCTCTCCCGCCCATCCTTTCTAAGTTTGATTTTCAAGCACTTGCAAAGAGTCCCGTTGCCTCGCCCTTGGTCAAGATCCTCATTCGTTATGCACATATGGTGGGATCCGGGGTAGATGCGCAGGGCAGGCTCGATTTTAGCTCCTTTTGCTGCAAACTCGGTTGACCTTATGTCATCATCTCCCAGCTGCGTGATGACAGTGTCATGGAAATGCGCGGAAACTTTTCTACGCTGCCTTCGTTTCCTCTTCTTGCTGTTGCCGCTTTCATTCTCAGTCGTTTTGGATATAGATACTGATGCCTCAATTATGAGAGTGTGATCAGGAGGTGGGCTATCGTCATCAATGGTAGGATGCGATTCATCGATGTGCATTTTGAATGATGCTGCCGTGACGCCATTTCGTTCTTTGTTGGTAGAGCATGCAAAACATGCGCGCGTCAGGTGCGTGTTCGGGCAATGTTAGCGTGGAAGTGGAGCTAGTACTAGTGCTGACGACGCGCTTGTTTATTAGCTCTCTATCTTCACGTGTATCCTCCCCCATTCTCATTCTAGCGAGTATTTCCCCAAACTCGGGGTCGTCTTTGAATCTGTGGCTATTATCAAGAAAGATGGCACAGTTGATAGTATTCTCCCAAATTGAAGCTGCATCGGAGTCTGAGTAGAGGACATCATCTTCTGCACAGATTGGCTTCAGTTGGTGGAAGTCTCCAGAGAAGACTATTGAAACCCCCCCATAAACCATGTCATATCGGCCTGTCAGCTTTTTCAGCTGTTTGTCAAGATTTACGACATCGTTTGCCTTGAAAAAAGATATTTCATCAATAATGAGGATTCGCACATCATCGCGCCAAATAGCCCTCATCTCATCATTGATCCTACTTTTGTTCAAGTGGGCTGCGCTGTGGATTGTTGTTCCTCCAAAGAGAGCTGCAGCTGACCCAGTCGTTGCAGTGAAGTAGAAGGTATAATCATTGAAGGCGGCTGCGATAGCAGTGCAAAATCTGTGACAGTAGTATTGGGCTGCTTCCATAGTTGTACTCTTGCCACAACCAGCGGGACCTGTGATGAACATAACGAGGTGCTCCTTTCCTCCCTTTGCTTTGAGATCCCGGACTAGACTGTCTTTTGTATGTTGCACGCTTTCCGCCAAGGGACCGAGCGTTGCTCCTAGCAATTCTCCAAGCTTGGTATCATAGTGATTTCCCTCCATGACGAGCTGGAGCAGAAATGTACAACACACTATTTGATAGGCAATAAATTGTTTGTTGTCGAGGTTGTACTTACTGCTCTTGCCCCTTGCAATCTCGTACATGGTGGGAATCTGTTTGAGACATTGCTGCCTTAACTTTAACGATGAAGGTTCTTCTCCATCTCCATCTCCATCTTCATCATCCATGTCTCTATCAAAGGTACCTTTATCACTGCTACTAACAAGCAAAGATCCTTGAATGAAAGTGAGGATGTCCTCATATCGGACACGAACATTGTAGGATGCGGACTGC
Source organism: Skeletonema tropicum (assembly GCA_037178625.1). Taxonomy (NCBI): domain Eukaryota; phylum Bacillariophyta; class Thalassiosirophyceae; order Thalassiosirales; family Thalassiosiraceae; genus Skeletonema; species Skeletonema tropicum. Next base: position 3,845,311 of record CM074133.1, on the reverse strand, counting down.
TGCTGTTGATGATTGTTGGCGTCGGCGTTGTTTTGAGTGTGCTCTGAATTTGTGGTTGATGTCGATGGCTTGTTTGCAGTTGCAAGTACGGACACATTGTCATCAACGTGAGTTTTGATAGCGCTACATGCACGAACATTTGCTCTTTTCATTATCTTGGCATGAGACCTGAGGTCGGCGTCAGCAAGTGGCCGTGATTCTAAGGCTTGGAATTGCTGTAAACCCTCGTCATTCATATTATCAAAGAAGTCACTTATGTCAATATCATATCCATCATCGTTGTCCACGTTTTCTCTCTTTCGTTTCCCAGTACTCTTTGGAGTGTCCGTCAAGTATGTGATCTTGCTTTTGGGTCGTTTCATTTCCTTTTCGGCCATGCGCCTCGTTTCAATGTTTTCCAGAATCATCCTACCGCGGTTCCAAAATTGTTTTGACAATGGATTCAAACCAAGTGTGTCGTCGATGATCGCTTCACTATACTCTTTCGTCCCTCCTACATCAACAAACTTTTGCCAGTAGGTCCCATTCTTCACCAAATCTTCTGCTTTGCTGAATGGATAGAATAGCAGCATTGCTGTTTTTGCGTACCTTTCTCTGTGCTGCACAGTTCCACTGTTGGGGATATCCTCAAGCACATCTAATGACTTCACGTCGCAAAGGTCTGTGGCCATGTATATGATGGGAATGACTGGATGTGTTCGTCTCGTAAGGTAGCAATATTTTTGACCTTGGTGGAGGTCGGCAAACTTGTAGGATGTGGTAGTAGTGCTTTTGCTCCTGGCGTTCAATTGCTTGAAGCTCTTGTATTCCTTTTTGTACCACATTGTGTACTCGTAAAGGCACAAGTTGTTGAGCTCGGTTGGCCTGTGAATGTAGTCGTAAGTCGAGCAATCAGCCCATGCAATTGTTTCCTTTGTGTCGTCGTTCCAATTCCTCCGCAAACGGAAATGCATGCCTTCCTTCTCTTCTAGTACATTCTCCATGTTTTGAAGTGAAATGTGATCGAAATCATGTGAGTAAGTGAACCTTTCTCCCCCTTGGGAGATCAGTAAGTGGGCCATAGTGGAGCTTACAACGTCTCTGGAAAGAAATGCGTTCACCCCGGTAATTATTCTCCCGAGTCCTTCAACAAAGCAGGCATGTTCCTCTTCGCCGTCATCTTTGTCTGTGGTTGTGCTGCCTTCTGCTAGAGCTGTGGCTGTGACATCTTCTGCTGGCTGGTTCTGCATTCTCTCCTCCTCCTTCTCCTCATTTTCTTGTCGATCTCTATGTTGCTGGTGTTCATGTGCTCTATACAGCCTCCTGGCCATTGAGGCATGGACTCGACGGTATGCCATCTTGTCTTCGGATTGTGTGTCTTTGGACTTGTACAGCGTGGTGTAATAGGAGTGGCTCCAATCACCCAGTGTTACATTGGTATTGCTTCCAATAACATCTGAAATCGCCAAGCTGTGTTGGTTGAGAAACTGACTGCCATTCTGTCTTTTCGGTAAGATTGCATACTGAGATTTTTCTTCTACCTCACCATTCAGATGGTGATGAAGGATGACCTTGACCCCATTGGCGTCGCTTGTGTTACGATGATCATCGTCTCTCAGGCCTTCTTTCACGCCAGCTATTGCTTCATTGTCGAAAATGATGGAATCTTCACTTGCCATCTCTGGCAAATGCCCTCTGCATTCTGCTTTCCCACCCTTGAAACATGTTCCCCGATGTGTATAATCATGCTCGTCAAAAACAAGATGCAGGAGGTCCCTGCGTAGGTTTCTATCATGTAGCCATTCATGAGTTACTTGTTCTTGTTCGTTGGCTCCATCTCCGTCTCCGTCCGCATCCATTATGATGTGTTGTTGTTTCAGCGCTTCAGTAGGACTTCCTTCCTCTTCAAAATCAAAAGGGTAGCGAATCGCTGCTTGATCGAGCCATTCCTTTTTCATGTTTGTTGAAGAGTCTGGTGCGTCTTCTTTACTGCTATCTGCATGATCTTGAAGTGTTTGTTGACGTAAGTGACTAATACCCATGTTAATACACTCTGATGGCGAAAATGTTTTCCCACACTGTTTGCATTCCAATACTTTGCCCTTAACATCAAGGCAACGTCGCTTTGCGCGCTCCTTGCCTTTTGAGTGCTTGACTGCGGCAGAAGCTTTCTTTGCTGGAAGCGGTTTGATCTTAGATTGGCCATTTCGGCTCCTCTCATTGCTCTGTGTTGGGCGTTGACGCCGCCTCGATTGGACTGCCCGTACTGCAGGTGGTACAGGCCTGTTGGTACTCGCTAGCCACAACAGCATCGCCACCCTACTTCGGGTGTCTAACAGCTGGAAATCTCCCTCATTGTACGAGGAAGGGGACAGAGGGATCTGCTGAGCCAGCATAGTCGCATTAGCGAGGACAAACAATCCACAGTCGTGTCCATTGGTTTGTTTCGGAGAATTGTTGGAGGCATCTACTAGTGACCACTCTGCTTTCCAATCGTCACTCGGTACCCCGTGAAGTTCACTGTATTTGTCCCCCAAATACCTTAACATTGTAGTCAGATACAATTGATTGCCCGGCTTCCTACCTTGGGAATCCCACAGGGTAATAACCTTTGTTTCTGTATTCGCCCTGAGTAATAGCCAGTGAGTTCTAGAGTGGTTGATCGGCACGAAGATCTCTTTCACTCCCAAAATCTTATTCTTCCTCCTTAAACGATTTCCCCAGCGTTTAACGCCGTCAAAGTTGTAGGACGGAGCAGACCTGCCGTCAGCCCCCGTACGTAGGAGGGTTGACATGAAGAATGAGTTGAAGATGTAGACGTGTTGCCGATTCACCTTTGGGAGGAGGACTCTTAGGAGATAGCCATTGATAACTTCATCATTGAGCCACTGAGGGGGTCGCAAAGACCGCATTGCATCACGCCGAACCTTGTCCCCTCCTTGGAGGCATAACTGAAAATTAGCTGGCACATCCCGCAAAAGGGCTCCAACTTGACATCGGTGTAAGTCTTCATCCGAGTTCCTTTGCAGAAGCCCAATGCGGTCCTGTTGTTGCGGACTCACAGCCGGTGGTAGAGTTGTAGGAGGCTGGGTAGGTAGGGCGCTCGGCTGGGCTGTACGCCTTGCTTTTTTCGGGAGAAAGATGGGAGCGAGTGCTTTTGGTTTGCGCGCAGGTGCGGCAGTCTTTGAAGTACCCTGTGGCTTTGATTTGCGATCTTCTCGTTGCTTGGCACCAGTCGTGACTTGCCCAGAAGGAGGCTCTAAAAGCCCGCCTGATTCATCCCCCGCAGCTTGCCTGCTTGCTACCGCTGCGTTCAACCAGTATTGTAGTTCAGAGGTCGGTTTCCCATAGAGCTCGTCCGTCGGAATTTCAAGGAGACATCGTGCTTCAGCTGAGAGCCCATCGGATCCAAGATTAAGCTGATGTTCGATCTCTTTCAAAATCTCTTCTCTTGATGCAAGTGCTTTGGTTCCTTGCGTTCGATGATGTTTCGTGAGATTCCTACAGATCCACTGTGTATGCGTGAGCGAGAGTAGCTTGTCCAGGAAGCCGCTTGTCCAACTGTCGATGGTCAGAAACGAATGGTTCTTTAAAAGATGCTCCTTCTGCATCTGGAGAAACTCCTTGGATACTTTCCCCTCCATCACGTTTCTCCATCCAATCCTATCTAAGCTATTACCCACTCTACGCATCTGTTGAGACATCCTCCATCCCTGACTATGCACCATGTCCACGAATAGAGTGCTGCCCTGAAGAGAGATAAAAAGGGGTAGCCACTTCTGTATGCACGTATGCGTGCAATGTCCCTCCATCCACTCTTGTAGATCGTTTATACTGTCAAGCAATAGCCCCCTCCTAATTCTACTCTTACAGCGGTTCAGGTGATCCGCTGTTTCAAAGCAACCGCAGTTCGGACATTTATCGGAGGCATTTTTGTCATATCTAGTTATCATTTGACCAGTTCCACAATACCCGGAGCATTGTTTCGCATACCACAGATTGAACATCTTAGGCCTGCGGTCGAGAAGCAGGCGCAATCGTTCCCAAGCAACAGAGTCGAATATATCAGGGTGTAGGAGTTGTTCATCGGCATAGAACTGTCGTGCTTTCACCTTCCCTACGTGATACCGTAGGTCCTTTGCTAAGTCTGCAGTCTGTTTGATTCCATCGATGATAACAACCGCTGCTTCTAGCGGTAAGCTCAGAGTGACCGGGAGAGAGGAGAAATTTTCAATTGCTCTCTTTATGGCTGCTTTTGCCCTGAAATCGCAGTCTACGTTCAGTCTAGCTTCCAGAGCCAGGCAAGCATAGCCCAAGCTGTCGTCCTGGTGTGCTTTCACATGAGACAGCTTGTGCGCAAGAGCCGAGACACGTTGGATTTTCCGCAGGACCCGGAGAATGTCGTTGTTCTTCGCCGATCCTGGGACACGATCGTATTTTCTGGAAAACGTGAGAATAGTTCCTTTGTTGTCACAAAAGATGTTTGCATTGGACAATGGCACTCCATAGTGTTCCTCTATTGTCAGTAGGATAAGGTGGATAGCCAACATCCCTAGCTGTTCTCCTCGATAGCTATTTGCCCATTTAGAGTGCTCCGTGAATTCTCCTTTAAGCCACTGTTGAGACTCTGCGCAGTAAAAAACCCAAGCCGCACCGCAGATCTCTGGCGCCAACTTTTTCATGTATGACCCGTCTGTACAACAGAACAATGAGCCTCGTTGAATAGCTTCCACAATCCACGAGGGATCCGATGAGAAGCTGATACTATCCCACATCCATTCCCCCCCTTTACTGCGGAGACGCTCAAGAAATGTAGTAGGGGCTACGACTTCTGGCTGGCTGGCCAGTGGCGGTCCTTGTGCTAGCAGTTTGATGGAACCATCTTCGTATTCCAGAATCGTCGTTGGTACCACTGAAGAAGCGGGCTCATCCAGCACTCGGACTGGCTGCATGATCGACACTCTGTCATTCGATTCCACGTCGTGAGCGTATTCATAAATCGTATCATCCGAATGTATCTCCACTGTCCGTGTGTCCGTGTTGAGGAAGTGACGCCAGATCCGTTTAGATGGGTTGATCCAATCTCCAAGTGGCTCCTTAAGAAACAACGATTTGCTATCAGTCAAACGTTGCAGGGATCTCTTCCACAATTTCCAGTCTGCTTCCGTCGGATATTCCGTGCCAAATTCCAGTGTTGACCGCTGTTTACCAAGGCGCCCTTCAGGTGAGTCCTTCCAATGCCCGTCAAGCAGATATTGCTCTAGATATCGTCCATTTGGCGTAGTCACGTCAGAGAGGAACATTGCCTCCTGAGCTTTCCTCACTCTATTGACTCGCTGTAGCTCCGTCCCTCGTAGACCCAGTTCAACCATGCAGTCCATAATAGCCCTATCCTTGCTCCTCGGGATGGGGATGTCATCATATTGCAGATCCAGCACGATTCCCAGTTCGTCTATCTTCTCCCATAGGGCTTTCGCCCATGCGTTGGTTGATAAATGACCCCAAACTTCAAAGTCATAGTTGAAGGGACAGTCCGGTACCCCTATTTCCACTTGAAGGTGTTCCATAACTGCTCTTAAAGTGATCCCTAGGGCTGAAGTTGTTCCATAGTGTTGCAAGAATGAAGATAAAGTAGCAGCCGCAGTTTCCACCGTCAAGTCGTAGAGACCGATTCCACCAAACGTGGCCGGCAGGTATCTCCATTCCTTGGTAATTGATCGGTTGACACCTAGGTTGCTTAACATATAGAAATCTGCTGACATCAATCCTTTTTTGAGCTCAGGGATTGACGCCGAACAGGCCCCCAGACCGTACCTGAGTCCAGACCATAGCTGATTGGTGTAGCTCATCCACACCGAACGAGTTGGTATTTGCCCGCTCTTAATCTGAGCCGTCCACGTTGTCATTTTTTCTCTCATCTGCTCGAAGTGCTGGTCTGGTTTCCCATCCGGTCTAGCGTAGAGACCTAAGTTGTTGTCAGCTTTATTCGATGGCAACCTATCTATTTGCGCAGAGCCCCCGTCAGTAGTGGGGACGTGGAAAATCAAGTCATCCAGTTCACTCATGTCAACCTCTTCGCCGTCTGAGGGCATCGCTTTTTGATCCGTGTAACACCAGCCGCCCTTTCCATCGGGTGTTTGATCGTGTATTGTAACTCCACATTTGTCTGGTTTCAAAGCGCCACCCGTTTCCCCCAAGGCACCTGCCCAATCCGAGATTGACTCTTGCCCTCTAGCACTTGTCGAGATAATGTCATCGTCAGCTCTAAGACCTTCCCACAAATTGGTATCATCAACATACAGAATTCCCACCTGATTAATCTTTTTATGTGAGATTGGACACTTCACTTCCACTCCATGCCCATTAGTTTTGTGGGTATTAATCATGACCGTGCTGATCTGTTGCCATGTCGGTGGAGCTGCACCGTTCCCTTGAGCGAGACCGTGTTTCCCGTCCTCTTTCCCACCAAAATATGAAGAAGATTGGCCAAAACCAGTTCTTAGGAAAAACTCCATATTATGCAAGGGGCGGAGCATCGACAGTGCCGCACATTTGGGCACTTTAAACGCCTGTAGAGTGAGGCTGGCTATAGGAAGAGCAACCCGGTCGTAGCACTGGGCCGCATCAACCTGTGCCACCAGGAGGGGTCTTTTGGTGATTCGGGCAATGTCGTACATCAATACTTGTTGCAGGATTGCATCCTCTGCCGTGCGTCCCTTCCCACTGTAGATCTCCTCCGGGACCATCCCCTTTGCTCGGGCGAGGTCCAGCATGCGATGTCCAAAAATCAACTTATTACAGAAATTGAAGTCAGCCTCAAGCAAGAGAATAGCTCTCAATTTATTCACCAACGCCACACCTGCAATCTTCTCGAGCATTACCGACAGACCCCGAGCCCAACGTTCTGGGCCGGTTCCTGTTTGGATCATAAGAGAGAACTTCTTTGCTAGCAACCTGGACAGGTCGTCATCGAAAGCTATCGACTTATAGTGACCAAAATGCAGTCCCGATATCGAGGATGACGTTCTTTCTTTCACTTTCCTCCAGTAATATTGGTAGTCCTCCTGTGAAACGACAACGGAAATCTCACCATCGCCAATCTTTTTCCAGATGGCTGCTATTTCGTCCAGTATCAGTATTGTGCGTTGATCTGTGTCTGGGGGAGGGGCGAAGGATCCTTCAAGTATTTCTACCGCTGCATTCGTGTCGGCGTAGACTCCCAGGAGGTCGAATAGTACCCCTTGGCAAACTGGGGCAGAAGTAGCCCTTCCAAACCTTGTGCGGAGTTCAGACTTCAGTGCCTCTTCAATCGATTCTTTTGTTGCGTGCTCGACCACTTTCCCGTCTGCTTGTGTAACTTCCACTCTTGTAACATTCATCACTCCTTGCTGCTTTGTTGCTCGTTTAATACCCTGCCACTGTTTTCTCTGAGCCTCCCCTTTGAGGATCAGCTCCACCCGCTTGGCTTCATCAACACGTTCATTTATCACAGCATCGGTCAACTTCTCGTGTAAAAAATGCTTTCTGAGGTAAGGTGATTCAGCCATGAGTTCTCGTGTGCGTTTTTTGGTCTCCTTGTACAGCTGAACCACTTCATCGACAGGGTACCGAAGACAGTCCTCCATTCCTTTGCGCCTGGCGAATCTTCTCAAATTGCCCCAATTGACCTTTTTTCCTTGGTGATGTCGTAGTATCCATTTCAGGAGGTGGCATTTATCCATCCACGATTGTATTGCTGGAGAGAACTCATAATGCGCCGGGTAAATCACTCTGCATTTCGCCTCTGCGTGTAGCATCTCCTCTTCAATCATGTTGTCCAGGATTTCCATCTTGGACACCACTTCAGCCGAGGGCGGGAATGAGGCTATCCTATTTACTTCTTTGAGCTTCTGGGGGATGCGTCTATCTGTGAAGCCTTTTTTTAATTGTGCAAGGTACTTCACTCTAATCCGCGGCACCTTGGAGTTAAGCTTTCTAGCCTTCGGTGGCACAATACGACAGATAGAAGTGCCAATAACCGACCGCATCTGTAGGTCGACAACCACTGGCCGGTGATCTCCCAAATCACCGTCGAACGGTAAGTAGCTGGCTCCAGTTAGTTCAACGTCATCCGAGATCCAAATACCGTCTATGGCCCCATTCTTTTGGCTGTTGCCTCGAAAATGTGTAGCAGGACCTCTTCTGCCGGGGACCATACGGTGCACTGCTTCCCTCATGCGGATATCATCCTCTGCAAGTCGTTTACTGAGGACTCCGTCCAACACATTCTCATTAGCATCCATCATCAGAACAACCCTGTCGCCTTTGCTGCGCCACCGTTTGATGGCATCGACAATGTGTCTCCGGAACAGATCCTTGGGGTTGGTCTTCAGCTGGTGCGATTGGATGTATCTCTCAATATGTTGATAGTATGTACCAACCCCTTCTGATTTACAGGGCGCGTAGGCACTTAAGAAGACTGTTCTCACGCCATTGACCGGCTCCGTCCTATACCAGCTGAACATTCCCAGCTCAGTGGAATCTTTACCGCAGGTCATGGGTAAGCCCGACAACTCGTCTCTAATCACAACTGCTGTCCCCCCCGCTTGAACATTACCAATGTTCTGAAGATCCCGAGTGTTCTGAGAATGTACTGATTTGATTCTGTCATCTCCATGTCTTAGCATCGAGGCTACCGTCACTGATGATTTTAGATGGTGGAAGTTGGTGTTGGTCTCCTGGAGCCCCAGAACATCCACACCATACGTCCGCAGGACGTGCTTGAGTCTATCTACCTTGTGGTTGTTGTGCTTCCACAGACTGAGCCCGTTGATATTCAACGACATTATTCGAACTACATCACTGCCCTTCTCCTCCACCCTCAAGTTCCCGTAAATAGGCACAATCGTATTCTCCACTGTCTGGCCAAGTGGACGGAGTTCTTTCGTCGAGGAGGTTCTATCTTGTTTCTCCCTCTCTTTGTGCCTATAATCATCAAGCAGTTCATTGAGGTCCTTTGCTGACGGATCATCGCACCAACGCTGCCTATTTGCTATGAGCTGCCTCATCGTATCTGCATCTAACTTATCACTTGTATTATTCTTTTCGCTGCTGTACCTCCCTCTAAATTTGACGTGGTTGCGTGTATTCGAGAGTCGGTACTGTTGTGCACGCCGGGCCGATTTCTTCTGATTGGAGGTACTGCGGCGAGGTTGTTGCTTACGTTGCCTCTCTTGAATGGATTGGCTCACCTCGGGGTATCGGGCAAAATACCGTAGAGGCTGCCCATTATCCATTACACCATGGGCCCCACAACACCTATATCAGATGGAGGGGCCTGGGAGAGAGCTGCCTCGGCTTGTGAGACCGAGACGTCGACGCAGTCATTAGATACCAATCTAACAAGGAATGATTCACTACCGCGATTGTGTAGAATAAATTTGGTGTAGATGCTACACACATCCGAATCTTCACCGCAATACGTATTGCCATTCTCCAAAATATTGTCACTGTTGTTATGATTTTGTAGCACAACTTCGACTGTAGACGTCATCCAATTCACAACGCTAAAAGGACAATAGCCAGAAGTGTTGTTGTTATGTGAAAGAGCGACAAAGGGTCTACTTTGTTGTGTACATCTCCAATTATATTTGTGGCGTACAAGTGCCGCGTCTTCCATGCAAATTTGCTCCGATATAGGTTCTTCATCATGCCAAGGTGGGGGCCAAGGTGGTTTAGGTGGGGGGGCTGGGATTGCACCTTTTTGATGTAGTAGATTGTTGGCAGTAAGTTGTTGGACTGCTTCCTCCCTCCTCATCTTCAAGCCTTGTTTCTCAACCGATTGTGTCACAACCCAATTGTTGTTCCAGTTTCCCTCCTCTCCATCCATGAGATTAAAAGTCGTCCATCCCTGCGTTGTGTCCATTGACCGGCAGAGTCGTCCATCCCGTAATCCGTCCCTCATTCCTCCGATATCTCCAAAACACCATTCCTGTTTGATGTTGCAACCGGCCGGCCACATGGCCCTGCCGCCGCCCTTCCCAAACAATATGAGTGTAGTGTCAATTGATGCGTACTTTTTTGCCGTAGTAAGTCTCGTTTTTAAGGAGCCATTCATATGGTTATTATACATTATAGTGTTGTCGTACCCTGTTCCCAGGGTGCAGTTGGTAGCGGTGTCGGCTGCCATGGTTCATGTCGATCGCTGTAGACGATGTACTAATTCCTACGTAGGTATTTATGTCATTTTTTCATATCTTTTCCAGACAACCTGCTTGAGATTGTGTTACTGATGGCATACTTGGGCGGTGAATCGCTATCATTGTGCCACGCACTGTAACATTGGCTGCATGCCTCAAATGCTACACATCCGTTCTTGTTCTTGGTCTTCTTGGCTCTTGGTGATAGCAGAAGGCCTTCGAGCTCTTGGCCTTTGATTTCATACTGTGAAATAAGCTCATCTTTCAGCGTGACATGGTGGTAGTCCTCATAGGATTTGACGCTTATCCTATTTTTCTGAAAACGAAGCGAATCAACTGTTATCTTGTGGATAGCCTCACACCCAATTATTAGCCTATCGCATAGTACACAGACAGCAGTGCGAAATGCATTTGGATTGCTATCGACTCTCATTATTTTCTTTTGGTCATGATTGCGTGCCTGTTGGACTGGATGTGTTCTGTCAACAACGATCTCGTAATCACAACTCTTTCCAATGCTCTCCTCTGCGCTCATCGCATTCGTTCGTTGACGGTAAAGCCTTGCCGCAGCGGTCTTTTTTGCCTTCTGAGCTGCCCTCTCCTCTGCGCTCATCGACTCAATCTTGCGTTGACGGCAAAGCCTCGCCGCAGCGGTCTTTTTTGCCTTCTGAGCTGCCCTCTCCTCTGCGCTCATCGACTCAATCTTGCGTTGACGGCAAAGCCTTACCGCAGCGGTTTTTTTTGCCTTCTGAGCTGCCCTCTCCTCTGCGCTCATCGAGGCATTCTTGCGTTGACGATAGATCTTGTCTGCAGCGGCCTTCTTTGCCTTCTGAGCTGCCCTCTCCTCTGCGCTCATCGAGGCATGCTTGCGTTGACGGTAAAGCTTTACTCTAGCGGCGGCCTTAGCCCTTTGAGCTGCCCTCTCCTCTGGGCTGATAGAGGCATTCTTGCGTTGCCGTACAAGCTCTGCAGTATGACCGGCTCCATTAGTCTCCTCTGGATAGCTTGTCGACATCAGGTACATACACCAAGATTATCTTGACACACAAAGTTGACTCTCGGGTGAATTATTATTCCTTCAATGAAGAAATAGTACCCTCTAATACTTATTGAGTTCTCTATTGTATTTTTTTTAAATTATGAAGTTGTCCAACGTAATAATTTTAGGTTTTCGATGGAATAGGATGGACTATTCCTGATGGAATAGGCCATCATATTCCTATACAGTCGTCGTACAGTTATTTTGACACACTGTGTTCTGGCTCAGCGTGTCAAAATAACCGTACTTGTCAAAACATCCGTGTAGCAAGTAAATAGGCATCGGTACATAAGCTTAAATACCAGTACATAGGTATGTACATAGGTTTCAGACAAAGGAGGAGACAAAGCAAGGTTGCTTACATATTTAGAAGTCTTCATGCTCCCACGTCAATTTCAGTTGTTCCAGAGTCAACGATAAATCTTTCACCAATTCATCAGATTTGCTGTTTAAGACCATAATCAATTCGACGTTACGAGAGCGTAGATGACCAAATGAATTGAAGAAGATATTGTACCGTGCATCTGCATCATCATCCTCGTCGTCATTCTCGTCGTCCTCCTCTGAACCCGCATTCTCATTCTCACGGAGTTTCTTGATTGCGTCTAATGCTGCCTCTGCAAGCAGCAATGGTGTCTCGGACGAATCTTTGATATGTCATGGTCATGGTCATGGTGGTTTGTGTGGCTGAGCCACACCAATTTCGCCACTAGTTAAAAAAAAATTTCCTACCATCCCCCTTTTCGGGGGTCACATAGATAATCTTACTAGATATTACGTGTTTAGGTTTTATCCCCCCTAAGTGCCCCCTTTTTCTCACAGCTAACCGATCCGATTCCACCATGAACATGCCACCCGCTAGCTCAATACGACGTCCCATACAACATCCAATCCATGACATCGATCGAAATTGATACCCAAAACAGGTGCCGGATGCCATGCTCTATTAATGCCTAAATTTTCAGCGCTTCGTATAATCTCGATGTCAACCAATTATTCGTTATTTTGTTTGTACTTTCCTCGTGGCCTCTTCGTATCTCTAGTTTTTGCCATGATATCTTCATTGTTCTGACTCGCTCTCTTCTTCCCAACGGCTTCTGCATGTTTATCTGCGTCTTTGACAAACCTGCATCTCTCCTCCACTCTCTTCCTTTCCGTTTGATGGAACTGTTCTACCCATTCCTCAATCATCAGAAACAAGTCAGGGTGTGTCTCAAGAGTTTCAAGTCCATGATCTGCTGCATAATGAAGCTTTGGTGTATCATCATTGTCGTCAACTTGTGCCCTTAGTGCGCGGTGCTTTTCAACTGCATCGTCCATGTCATTTTTGAAGTTTACCTTGTCTGCAGCTGATGGTTTCTCCGTGTAGAACACTTTGAACACTTTACCCCAACTGCGTAAGAGAGAGATCATTTCGTCACAGGTCTTGTCAATTTGGTCATCAATATTAGCAACGCTGTCGTCTTTGAACTCACGGAGCATTGCCTTTGCCTCGGTGAAAATATCTTCAGCTTTCTTCATGATATCCTTCAATGGGCGGCCTTGAAATTTCCTCTTGTGGTAATCCTCTCGCTTCACACCATGATTTCTATATATCCTTTCCATGAGCAAATACCAAGTATCGTCAGCGCCTTCTGGCGGCCTCCTCCTCGTTTCATGCGCCGCCTCAATTTTCTTCTTCAAATCTTTCCTCTCATCTACTAGAGCATCTCTTGATTTTCCCAGTGCAATGAAGGTGGCATCAAGTGCAGCAAGTTCTTCGACTTCGTTGGGCTGCAAACCAACAGAAGATGCTCTGGTTCTCCGTAACGCCATTAATTGCGTTCGTCTCTTCCCATCAATACTCTTTACCCAAGCATTAACTTCCTTCCGTTTGTCGGGGATTAGGCGATTCAGTTCATCCACTCTATCCTTCCACTCCTTTTCCTCAGCAGATAACTTGGTCAGGCGCCACTCAACAAGGAAGCCAAAATAATCTATGGCATCATTACCAAGACCAATACAAAGATGAAGGACAGGAAGAATGTAATTTTTAATTGGAATCCATGGGAAGTAGGGCCGCCTTTTCACTCCCATTCTCTTTGCACCCTTGTTGTTACTATCGGCCATTGCAATTAGATCGTCAATGGTCCAACATTCGCCTTTGTCGTGATTTGGCACACTCCATTGTTGAGGACCATGCTTGCAGTAGATGCACCAATGGTTTGCTGCTCCTTCTTTGCCTAGGGTGAAACAATCCCACGCAAGGTCCCCAGCCATGTCATTGAGTACTTGCATATATACAATAGCATACCCGCTAATAATAATTCGGGTTTTTCTCGTGGACAATCTTTGACGTTGATTGTCTCCATTGCGCTCGTTGTGTTGAAAAAAGATGGCGAGGTGTGCAGGGTAGTTGTGTTTATGACCGTACTGTGCTGTCTTGACTGTTCAATGCGTCGTTGCGAAAATTTAACAGTAAGTTGAATATATGGTATAGATTGGATTCGTAAGTTTTCGCAACGGTCTACCGAATGATGCCGTTGTTATTGGTGGTTATGATGGTAACTTCCTCGATGCTATTGCAGCGCAAATTAAAAAAAAGTCGTGGTGCTGCTTGTTATTTTTGTACGTAAGACGGTATGTTATGTGACTGTACATTAGTTTACAAGTAAAAAAATTTAACACGGGATGCGCGATGTGAAATCGGTGTGGCCAATTAGATCGTCAATGGTCCAACATTCGCCTTTGTCGTGATTTGGCACACTCCATTGTTGAGGACCATGCTTGCAGTAGATGCACCAATGGTTTGCTGCTCCTTCTTTGCCTAGGGTGAAACAATCCCACGCAAGGTCCCCAGCCATGTCATTGAGTACTTGCATATATACAATAGCATACCCGCTAATAATAATTCGGGTTTTTCTCGTGGACAATCTTTGACGTTGATTGTCTCCATTGCGCTCGTTGTGTTGAAAAAAGATGGCGAGGTGTGCAGGGTAGTTGTGTTTATGACCGTACTGTGCTGTCTTGACTGTTCAATGCGTCGTTGCGAAAATTTAACAGTAAGTTGAATATATGGTATAGATTGGATTCGTAAGTTTTCGCAACGGTCTACCGAATGATGCCGTTGTTATTGGTGGTTATGATGGTAACTTCCTCGATGCTATTGCAGCGCAAATTAAAAAAAAGTCGTGGTGCTGCTTGTTATTTTTGTACGTAAGACGGTATGTTATGTGACTGTACATTAGTTTACAAGTAAAAAAATTTAACACGGGATGCGCGATGTGAAATCGGTGTGGCGCGAGCTGCCTCTTCTCCCTCCTCGGGAGAAGCGGGGAAGCCAGCGATAAGAGAAGGTAGTGTTCTCTGCTGCTGTGTCAAAATAACTGTAATGTCAAAATAAGCGTGTGTCAAAATAACCGTACGACGACTGTATATGTAATTGAAAGTCGTGAAATGAGATTTTGCAAATACCGGTCAACATCTCTTGCGTGGGAATAAGACAGCCTATTCCTGAAGTGAAAGTCGTGAAATGAGATTTTGCAAATACCGGTCAACATCTCTTGCGTGGGATGGACGGGTCTGCCCCTTAGCCCTTTGAGCTGCCCTCTCCTCTGGGCTGATAGAGGCATTCTTGCGTTGCCGTACAAGCTCTGCAGTATGACCGGCTCCATTAGTCTCCTCTGGATAGCTTGTCGACATCAGGTACATACACCAAGATTATCTTGACACACAAAGTTGACTCTCGGGTGAATTATTATTCCTTCAATGAAGAAATAGTACCCTCTAATACTTATTGAGTTCTCTATTGTATTTTTTTTAAATTATGAAGTTGTCCAACGTAATAATTTTAGGTTTTCGATGGAATAGGATGGACTATTCCTGATGGAATAGGCCATCATATTCCTATATATGTAATATTGAAAGTCGTGAAATGAGATTTTGCAAATACCGGTCAACATCTCTTGCGTGGGAATAAGACAGCCTATTCCTGAAGTGAAAGTCGTGAAATGAGATTTTGCAAATACCGGTCAACATCTCTTGCGTGGGATGGACGGGTCTGCCCACGCGTACAATTAACACGAGATGGAATAGGCCATCATATTCCTAGGTATATGTAATTGAAAGTCGTGAAATGAGATTTTGCAAATACCGGTCAACATCTCTTGCGTGGGAATAAGACAGCCTATTCCTGAAGTGAAAGTCGTGAAATGAGATTTTGCAAATACCGGTCAACATCTCTTGCGTGGGATGGACGGGTCTGCCCACGCGTACAATTAACACGAGTTACTTATCTATGTTGGAGCTCCTCAGATTTCCGGAATAAGCCTACGCTCGACTCAGTCGAAGCTTGGATACACAGCTCGAGCACAGCATCATAACTATCATCTCAATAAGTATATACTCCTAGCTGCCAAAGCAGTGGTGCCTATGAACTGTGCAAAGAAGACTATTCATTTTATAAAACATCCGCTGATCAAGAAATCGACTCCATGACGCAAACGCTCAAATCATTGCCGACATCAATCATAATCATCACAATGCTAGCCTTCATCACCTCTCGGCCCGTCATGAGCTTCAGCAGCAGCAGCAGCCAGCGCCGAGCGATTTACTCCTCTCAACGAATATTACCACTCAACCGCCCGCCCGATCCATCCTCCTTCAACTCCACGCTCGACGATGATCAAGAATCCAACTATATTGCAAAACAATCATCCCGCCTCCAAAACTGGCTCCAAAGCAAACAATCCATCCTTGTAATAACCGGAGCAGGCATGTCCACTGAATCGGGTATACCCGACTACCGTGGCTCCAACGGCTCGTACTTTAAGGGACATAAACCAATCATCCATCATGAATTTATGAGTTGTGAATCAAGTCGTAAGAGATACTGGGCACGGAGTTTGGTGGGCTATAGTCCGTTTAGTAATGCGAGACCAAATGGTGGACATGTGGCATTGGCAAGGATGGAGGAGTTGGGGATGATTGGGGTGGATTTGGAAGAGGGGGTGGTTGCGGGGGAGGTGTTGGATTGTTTGGGTGAGAGTTGTTATGGATCATTGAGAATAGATCATGATAGAGGTGGTGCTAGAAAGAATATAAAATGGCAACAACAATCAGCAAAGCGACGACTGTCAATAATTACACAAAATGTGGACACTCTACACAGCAAGGGAGGATCCAAACACGTGTTACATTTACATGGAAGAGGTGATATCGTACGTTGTATGAATTGTGGTGTTACTCGTGATCGGAAAGAGTATCATGATCATTTGTCCGAGTCGAATCGAGAATGGATGGAGGCTGCTTCTGCAGTAGCTAGTACAACAACATCTGGTGGAAAGAGTGAAACGAAAGTGAGCGATGATGATGACGAAAGCGATGGCAAGAAGAAGACTGCATCATTGAGACCGGATGGAGATGCAGATTGGTACCTCGAATCATATGATGGAATGACTCTTCCTCCATGTCCTCACTGCGGTACTTCACACGACAACAACAATAACATCAGCAACAATCCTGAAAATGGAGAACAAGAACAACAACAGTCATTCTACAAGACTGACGTAGTCTTCTTTGGTGACTCTGTCCCACGACATCGATTTGACATTGCCTACGCAGCAGTTGACGCAGCAGATGGAATACTCTGCATCGGGACAAGTCTCGCCGTACATTCAGCATATAGATTAGCGAAACGAGCACTCGATAAGGGAACGGAGGTGGCAATTTTGAATGTGGGTGAAACTCGAATAGAAAGTGAAGGATTGGATGGTAGTACTGGATTGGTGACCAAGATTGATAGTCCAATTGGTGAGACTTTGGCGGAGGTTGTGAAGAGTTATAATGGTGCAGCTGCTGGGCAATGAGCAATAGGAGGTTGGAAGTGACTTGACTTGAGACTTATCGTACTTAGCGCGTAGGAATGAAGGACCGACCCCGAAGTAAGCTCTTTCTTTTGGTCCGCGTGCGTAACAAATAAGCTAAACTCCCCACACCCCACACAGAAGACCGGTTCCCACAACAAACAACTACTACTACCTTGTTGCTGGTGTTGAGTTCGTGCTGGTTGCTGGTTGCTGGTTGCTGGAAATAAAATCAAGGAACAATATTATCTTCTTACATCTTTAGATGGGATTATTTTTGGAGCGGCAGTAAAATAATATGAGCGAAGATATCGAGGCGGTGGACACAACAACATCATCAAGTTGTTGTGCTTCATGCGGCATCGCAGAAAATGATGACATCAAATTGAAGAAATGCAACGGTTGCTATCTCGTGAAATATTGTAGCGTCCAATGCCAAAAGGACCACAGGAAACAGCATAAGCGGGGCTGCAAAAAACGAGCGGCTGAATTACGTGATGAATTATTATTCAAACAGCCGGACAGTAACCATCTTGGGGACTGCCCCATCTGTATGTTGCCGATGCCCCTTGATATACAGAAATCAGTTTTGATGGCATGTTGCAGTAAAATCATTTGTAAAGGCTGCGTTTATGCTAATAAGATTCGAATGACGGAGATGAGGCTTGAACAATCGTGTCCATTCTGTCGAAAAGCTTTGCCAGATACGGATGAAGAAGTTGACAAGCAAAGGATGAAAAGAGTAGAGGCAAATGATCCATTTGCGCTGATCGATGAAGGAGTACATCAATACATGAAAGGAAACTATAGCGTAACATTGGAGTGCTATGCAAAGGCTGCACGATTGGGAGATGCCGAGGCGCATTTGAGACTGTCATCTATGTATGATAGTGGGGATTGTGTTGACAAGGATATTAGGAAGGCAGTACAACATCTGGAAGAAGCTTCAATTGGTGGGCATCCCACAGCGAGGTACCTTCTTGGATGTTATGAAGAATTTACAAATGGCAATACCGAGAGAGCTGTGAAACATTACATCATCGCCGCCAAACAGGGAAATGATGATTCAATAAAGGCGCTGATGGAATTCTTCAAGGTAAATTTAGTCGAAAAAAATGTTCTTGCTGCTACTCTCCGTGAGTATCAGGCCGCTGTGGATGCAGCCAAGAGTCCGCAGAGGGAGGCAGCTGCACAATTTTATGGATGTTGAAGTAAGATTGGTGATATGTAGTGAAAAACTCTTATGATGAACTACTTGGCTTCGTAGGCGTCTCAGAAATGCCAATCTTTGTGTTGTTGCTTCATAGCATAATTTTGGCGAAGCAACTTACTTAGTCGCATCTTGTGGTCATTTTCCGGCAAGAAATCAATCATGAAAGCGTTTGTATGGAGGCAAGTATATCTTCTTTCTTTTGAAATCAGTCATGCTCAGCGGGGGCCATTTCTGAGCAGTGAATGAAACAGAACCAGAACAAAATGAGCCTGGGCTAGGTTTCGATTGGAACCGTGCACTCATGGTAGTTGTGTCGAATCATTTTGCCCAAGAGCAACAAACGATGAGCAAGGCAAATGAGCCGGATGGCGACACGAGATGCTGCGCTTCCTGTGGAATTGCGGAGGTTGATGACGTCAAATTGATGAGGTGCACCGCTTGCTATCTCGTTCGATACTGCAGCG
Source organism: Skeletonema tropicum (assembly GCA_037178625.1). Classification (NCBI taxonomy): domain Eukaryota; phylum Bacillariophyta; class Thalassiosirophyceae; order Thalassiosirales; family Thalassiosiraceae; genus Skeletonema; species Skeletonema tropicum. The sequence continues at coordinate 3,826,595 of CM074133.1, read as the reverse complement.
TCATGTGTCAGAAGAATCATCGTCCGCAGCACAAGCGAGCGTGTAAGAAACGTGCGGCGGAATTACGTGACGAGCTATTATTCAGGCAACCGGAGAGTAGCCATCTTGGGGACTGTCCGATCTGTATGTTACCTCTCTTGCTTGGTTCGAATATTATGACGGACTGCTGCAGCAAAGTCATTTGTAGAGGGTGTCAACTTGCCAATGAAGTCTCGTTACTTGAGAGTGGCAAATCTCTGCCACAACAACTATTCTGCCCATTTTGCCGAGAAGCTGCGCCCGGAACAGAGGAAGGATGTGAAAAGCAAAGGATGAAAAGAGTTGAGATGAATGATCCGGTTGCAATTCGTCACATGGGCACACGCTTCTATCATGAAGGGGACTATGACAATGCATTTGATTACTTCACAAAGGCATGTAAATTGGGCGACGCGGATGCACATTACCAATTGTCGACAATGTACAGGGACGGATTTGTTGAGCAAGACAAGAAAAAGGAACTGTATCATTTGGAAGAAGCTACGATTCTTGGTCATCCGGGAGCTAGGTGCAATCTTGCCGTGATGGATGGCGAAAATGGAAGATATGAAAGAGAAGTGAAGCATTATATGATCGCTGCAAGTCTTGGGCATGATCTGTCATTGAAGAATCTGAAAATGCGTTATCTAGAGGGATCTGTGAAAAAGGAGGACCTTGCCACGGCTATCCGTGCATATCAAGCTGCCGTGGATGCAATGAGCAGTCCTCAGAGAGATGCATCAGCAGCACTCTTGCTCTCGCAGAACACAATTTAGATGCTATTTTTCAAGATGATAGTTTGAGTAGGGGACAAATGCTGGAAAACACAAGAACAAGTGATTGAATACACTATCCAATATGAGTGTGTATTCGTGGATAGTGAAGAAAGTTGGTCAGAGTTAGAAACTTATATAGGGAACTTGGGGGCGCAGACTAACATAAATAATGATCAGCAATCATTTCAAAGATTCTTCATGCACCCAACGATCATGAGTAGGTACAAGGCTTTGATAGACGTTTCTTCAAATCCTCCTTCTTTCTATGAGATGAGCAATCAGCATGAATAGCCAAGAAGTATCCCCTGAATGTCAAGCTGGCCCAGTTGTTGGAGCAGTATCCCACAGGCAGCTAGAGGGCAAGTACGGCCTACATACTCACCGAAGGATCAGAACGATATGAAAAGGGGGACTACAGTGGTGCAGTTGAGTATTGGAGAAGAGCTGCTGGATTTTAAACTGTCAGGCTTGTATCACAAATGGTGAAGGCGTTGAGAAGGACAGGGGGAAGGAAATGTACCATCTAGAAGAGGCTGCTATTGGTGGACATTCCTCTGCGAGAAACAATATTGGAATACATGAGATGATCAATGGCAATGTTGAGAAAGGAGTGAAACAGGGGGTGGTGTGGTGTAGTGGTATCACCGCCTCTCTTCTGGTTCGGGGTCTTGGGTTCGAGTCTCCCCCGTGCCAAATCCTGGCTGTTTGAGGTGTCGCAGCTCGCAGTGCGATCTGGGAAAAAAGACCATTACTTGGTTTGGAATTTCATATCACTGCCTCTTTGCTAATTCCGGGGTGATGGAAAAACTGTTGGTTATTTGCTTAATTACACTCGAAGGGTAGTAACTTGTGACATTACTCTAGATAATTGTAGATAATTTCGCCCCTGGAGGGCCAACCATGACGTACTTTAAGATTTCCGTTAATTTTTAGAGAGGAGTGAAACATTTAGTCATCGCTGCCACACAAGGACATGAATTGCAACTGCAGTCAGGCCTGATAACACCATTGTTTGAGTACAAAGAAAGGCTGACATATATGGACAATGGACTACTAGTGAGCTTGAAAAATCGATTAGCTGAGATAGATGCTACGATATGGATGGAAGATGCCACAATCCCAGCACTGCAGAGGGAAGGCGATCAATCAATTATGGAAGCATTTATTCGACGGAAAATAAAGCCATCGATATTGAGAAAGCTCAATGCAGTCCGTATCTATATGCGAGTGATCACATTAGCAGACCTAGTGGTTGAGAATGGAGAATATATCGGAAATACAACGCTGGGGGGCAATTTTGTAGCGGGATCTGATTGGAGATGGCCGCAAATTCCATGCCCTCCGAAGAAGTGGTTCTCCTTGTTTCGTAGGTGTATACGAGAAACATTCTGCAATAGATTGGATAGTCGCCACCACCACACCAATTCAATGGAACTTGACATACCACTTGGAAAGTGGTTTCCGGTGAAACGGAACACATGGTATGACTGCTACCGAGGTAAGGGGGTGATCTACAAACGAGGAGAGACAGCCACTGGTGAAAGCTTTATTCAGAAGCTAACAGAACAACCAGTGCAAAGTGGGTTCTACAAATATGAATGTGACGTCAACGCTATACCGCTAGAGTGTTATCCGATGAAAATGACAGAGGTAGATGAGGGTGTATGGACTCGCCGTCCGTATCAGATGGCACAACAGCAACAGCAGGAAGCTAAGCCTCCGGGATACGTGACCGAAAATACACACCTACCAGGCACGGAAATGAAGCCAAAGAAGACAGGTAGTGATGGTTCTGTCCTTCGAGTGCACAATGTGGCAGCGGCAGCATGGATTATCCCAACTAATCAAAACGAGTATGTCAAGGCATGTTTTTTGATGACAAACGTCAGCTCAGTAAACTCGTACCGAGCTTAATTGGAAGGGTTGTATCGAGCGCTGTATCACATACAATATCTTGGCATAGAATTGGGGCCAGACGACGATATTACTCAATGGTTTGATAATGAGTCAGGTGCTTTTACGAGTAATCGGCCAATGAAGACAGGACGGGACACAATACAACCTGAAGGAGATCTTTTGATGGCAATACAGCATCTACGGCAGAAGTTACCATTTGGAGTAATTAGTCAGCACGTCCGGGGACACCAAGATACGGCCAAAAAGAAGACGGAACTGGACGAAAGTGACTGCGATTCATTAGAAACCACGGAAAGCGCATTGGGAAAAGAGAAAGACTTGGATGGATTGGATGACAACGCTATGATCAACATTGCGTGCGACGAATTAGCGGGAGAAACAACGGCAGCAGCCATTGAGAATCCCATCCAACTACCACCTGAGCAAGAAATATTACAGATGCCGTATGAGGGATCAAAAGCAGTTTTACGAATAGGGAATAAGTGGATCACAGCTGGGATGCGAAGCCACGTCAACAAAGCGCGTCGTGAACCAATCCTCCGGAAATATATCAAGCGAAGACACGGATGGACGGACGAGCAATATGACAATGTGTATTGGATGACGATAGGGGAAGTGAGACGGAAAAGTACCCTTAGCCAGCAGCGATTTACCTGCAAACTAATGCATGGCCTCCTCCCAGTGAATCACGTGAAGCAACATGAAACGCAAGTATCGCAGTGTCCGAACTGTCGGCAGTGTGATGACGAAACAATAGCACACGTGTTTCAATGTTCCCACCCGGATATGGCTGCGAAACGTGCTGCAATTATAGCAGCACTCCGGAAGAAAGGACTCCGGAAAATATCACGAAAAATACTACTCAGAGTGGCAAACTTGGTAGAACAATATGCAAACGGGGGCGAGATTCGAACCACATCAGAAGACCCGAGGATCCAGGAAGCACTGGAAGCACAACGTGACCTCGGGTGGGATGACTTCTTCAGAGGATATCTGGTAAAAGAATGGTATCAAGCATTGGAGAGTACTCATCATGGGGACGCCCACCAGCAGTTTTATCAACTCCAAAAATTGATCTGGTATGAAGTTGCACTACCGCAGTGGCATGAGCGAAACAGACTAGCTCATGGAACTCAGTCATTTGACAAGCAAATAGAGAGTGCACATTTAGCAGAGCAATTGGTATGGTACAGTCAACATCGAGAGGAGATGCCGCCAGGCTTTCACCAACGGTGGGCAAATCATAGTATTGACGAAATAAGCAATATGGATTTGGCTACTAGGCGAATGTGGGTGCATCACCTCAAGATAGGCAGGCAAGCGGTCGAGATGCGAGCAGAACAGCGGAAGAAAAGTCAACGAACTTTATCGTTCTACTTCAATGCATTTGGCCCACCATTACCGCCACCTCAGCGGCAACGTGTGGCTGATGAAGCCGAGGAACACGCAAATAGAGTAGTATTGTATCGTGAGGAGGGACAGCCGACAATAGACGCAGTCCTCAATGAACTCGAGAAATCGACGACGTAAACAACCGTATGGTTGAACTAATCCTGGCCAGGAGACTATTTAGGTCTTCTGGCTTGGAGTGCGATCTGAGAAACAGTTGTGGAGGCAGTATAGAGTACTATCAATGCTACCGACACAGCACACATGTTGGTTAGTCATAATTTCGCCCCTAGAGGGCTAATCAGACGTACTTTAAAATTTCTGTTATATTATTATTATTAAGCTCAAGATCAAGCTCAAGACCAAGCCTAAGTTCAAACCCAAGTTCGAGCTCGAGGTCGGGAGGCGACTTGGATGCTAATGACTTCCAAATTTCGACATTTTTGCGTAAACACATAAAATGCCCTTCATTTCGCGAGGGATAGAGGTGTATATACACTCAGGCGTGTAGATGCAGCATGTGCTGCAGCTCAAGCCGGCTCTACGCAACGAGGGAGTCCTTGACTCCAAGAGTCATTCATTATTAAGCGAGGAAGTTTGTCAGCAAGACACACAGAAGCAGCAGCAGCTGCTTCAGCAGCAGTCGCAGTTTTATCATCCGCATCATTGCAGGAATTAGAGACAAGCGCGACTGCAAACTTAACTGTAAGCTTACCGAGCGATTCAAACATTGGAATCGCCACTATTGGGTCTAATCTTGGCAGCGCTATATGCGATGCCACCATTCCTGGCAGCGCTCCATGCGATGTCCCCAATTCTTGCAGCACTCTATACGATGCGTCCATCTTAGACAGCGCTCTATGCGACGTCTCATTTTCTGGTTTTGTTCAATGCAATTCGCCGTCTCAACCTGAATCTCTATTTGACAGCGTTCTATACGATGCCGCCTTTAGCGAGTGCAACAACATTCGATGCGATGCTACATTTGCTCAAGCTCAAGGCAACAATCTTTCTTCAACTTCACAATTCAATCATCGGCAAACGAGGGAGCTCTTGGTCAAGAATTCAAGAGTCACTTAACAGTAAACGAGGGGGATCTAGGTATGCAAATTCTACCTCCATCTGAGCATTACTTCAATTACAAAGAAGCAAGAGCGAGAACAACAAACGCTTCAGCCAGCGATACAATATCACTTTTGCTCTCAGTGGCAATTACTATCTGTACACTATCTGTACAATCAGAAGAATTTTACAGGGGCATGTCAACCGCTCCACACTACTACCGGGAAAAACTCGTTTGATTTTCAAGCGCGCAGGCAACAGATTGTCTGATGAATTTCTCCACACATACTACAAATACTACCAACTTTTTGGTCACAATGAAACACAACATATCCTCAGCTCTCAACAATGCAAGCTTTTTATCTCTCAGTACTGCAAACAACAAGTTGAAATGTCAAGTTGTCTTCCACTCTACTGTAACATCGCCACAGCCAGCTTCATCATAAGCCCTTCGACTATCGATTATCAATAGGATTTGCCTAGTTATCAATTTATGATGACATTCTTAATTATCTGTAGCTCTATCGAGCATGTCCATATATATAGATGTATGACGTCGTCATTGACGATGTATGTATGTAATTGAAGTTCCTTTTCACGTTGACGAAAAGTAGCTTGGTACATTTAATATTAGTAAAAAAATGTTAAATCAATTTTAGGTCTGAAGTCAAAGTACTTTCACTTGGTCATTGATTACCCATTCTTCCTTTCTATTTTTGTGGGTCATTCTATCTGAGAGTGAGAACGTGTCGCAACGTGTCACAAATTTGGATTTATCACTCGCCTGTCGCAAAGAAGAATGTATTTATCGCAGAATGAGGAGGGATACAGCACGAGTCGTTCTAAATAATGAGAGAGTGTACGAAAATAAGAGAGGTGTCCGAAAATAATACGAGGAGGAAGATGGGAGACGGAGAGATCTTAGTGCAGAATAAGATTGTTAGGAAAGGAACGAGTGTTGAGTCGCGTATTCAAGAGGGTGATTGGAGAGTAGAGCTCAAATGAAAGTAGAACTTTTTGACCAATTGAAATTGTATTACAATACATTCGCAAGCTTCAGCATGAGATACGTTACTTCCGCATTCGATGAAATTCTTCAGCTGCCTCCCGTTGTGGACTCTTTGTTGCGTCGACAGCTGCCTGGTGTGCACGAAGAGTAGCAGCAAGGTCCTCTTTGTTGATTTCTCCATACTTAAATGCGGTCATCAGCATTTTGGTTGAAAAAATATCTCCCAGTTTGGCACCGATGATGTAATGTTTGACTGATCTTTCAACATTGCCTATTTCCTCTTCATACGATCCAAGAAGGTATCTAGCTTTGGGATGCCCTTCAATAGCAGCCACCTCCAGATGGTGAATTGCCTCCCTCATGTCCTTCTCAACACCATCACCAGTCATATACATACCTGCCAGTCTAAAGTGCGCCACTACATTTCCCAACTCAGCAGCCTTTGTAAACCAATCCAATGCTCTGCTATGCTCCCCTTCTTGTATTGTGCCAGTCCATGATAATACATTGCAACTGGATCATTCGCCTCTGCTCTTTTTATCATTAGCTTCTCACTTTCCTCAATAGTGGAGGGCGCTGGTTCTCGACAGAGTGGGCATAAAGAATTCATTGATGCTAAGCGAGTGGCAATATCACAGCCATTGCAAATGAATTTGCTGCAACATGTCGTGATTACAGACATTGTTTCATCATGCTGCAGTGGGATCATGCAGATCGGACAGTCCCCCATATTATTTCTGCTTTCCGGTTGTTTGAATAATAATTCGTCATGTAACTCAGCGGCTCGTCTTTTGCACGCTTCTTCATGATGTGATTTATGAATTTGCTGACATGAATCACTACAGTATCCAACAAGATCGCAAGCGGTGCAATGCTTCAATTTAATGTCATCAACTTCTGCTATACCGCAGGAAGCACAACTTGATGTGCTGACCTCTTTATCTTCGCTCATGTTTTCCCGCCCGTGCCAAAATTATACAAGAGGGCCACTGCGCGTCAACGGACTGTCCTTTCCCTTCAAGCCTTTGAAAACAGTGTAGATAATTAGATAATAAGACCCTGCACTGGACTGAAGTACAATACTTTTTAGTTTTAGCTTGTACGACGACGACGATTAATAAGGCTGCAAGATACGCTGCCCCACTTCGGCTATGTGAATGTATTTTTCAGTCGTTGCGTTCTATTGAGTGTCGGAACTCGGGACAGATGCATCTGCGATGGATGCATGGACAAGGTTGTTGTGGCCGGCATGCAAGCTTTGCCCAGCTCTCTCTCTACTCTCTCTAGAGCCAAAAGTTCTTTGCCCAAAAGTTCCGAGGTGTGAAGTATATATGTATCACTGCATGCGCGTCACTCGAAAGATGAGATGGTGTCAGTCACAGTGTGATTGACTTCGCTCGGGCATTTTTGGGCGTAAGTTCCCGTAAGTTGATCATCAAACTTCAGAAGGGTACAAAAGCCTTCTCGCTGACCGACTGCAAGACTGTCGTCAGAATGACAAAGAAGGAACATACGAGTGTTTCAATAGTTGAGCTGAATGAGATAATAAATACACTCCAATATCGATATTCATTGCATAAAAGTGCTCTAAATCTAAAGGAGGCCAAGCGTAACCTGCCTTCATCAATATCCTAAATCGCCGAAAATCATGTGACGAAGATGACTTCTTGCAGATTGACACTCAAGCTCATTCTTCTTTGAGCCAATCTTTGGCAGCGTCCCTCTGCGGACTTTTAGTTGCATCCACAGCTGTCTGGTGTGCACAAAGAGTAGCAGCACGTCCTCTCTGCTGACAAATCCCCTCTTGAATGCAGCTATCAGCATTTTGGATCATACATCATCTCCCTGTGTGGCGCCTGTGATCAAATGTTTCAAGGCTCTTCCTTATTACCATTGTTCCCCTCGTGACATCCAAGTTCAAATTAGCTTCTGGGTGACCACTGGTAGCAGCCTCTTCATGTAATGCAATGCAATGCTCGAAATTGTCTAATCTTTAGAACCTTACACAGCCGATGCCTCAACATCTGAGACAAGAGGTAAACTTGGTTGAGTAATGCATTAGATTATTGATGATATGCTTCTTTGATCTGATGCTAGAACTATTTGATTTTGATTCAATAATGAAACAAGCATTCTCCTATTCTCATCTTGAGTACACATCCACCCTGCAGATTTTTTTGTTACATATCACGTATTCAACTTCTCCAATATCACCAATGCGTATCTTATCAAACATTCTCCTATCAACCACTATCCCCACACAGACTTCACATCAATATGCACACATTCTATTTGTCACCATACTCAGCCCAACACTCAGTCTCCTTAGGTCCACCCCCATTCAACACCTTTGTAAATCCAACACTCTCCAAATAATCCTTCGCCTTTTGTCCTCGTCCACCACCACCACAATGGGTAATTATCGGTGTATCCTTATCAACCTCTGGAACTTCCATAGAGTTACTTTCCCGACTCCACGGTAAATTTATCGCATTGGGACGATAGTTGCTCTCTTTATCGGGAAATCCAGCAACGGCGAGTGATTTGGCATCACCTGGTTCTACCGATGCGTCGGGGTGACGTACATCGACTACTAGGAGGGAGGATCCGGCGGAGGAGACGAATTCTTTGAGGTCGGTGGGAGAGGATACTCCGGCTTTGCGGGGTTCACTGCTGGCGGCGGACATGTTTCGGACTGTGAAGTTGTTGATGGTGTGTGCTACGATGTTGTTGTTACGTTGATTGGTATGGAACGATGGAGAGATGAAAGATGTTAGGCGCGAGTATCCAATAATCGATGGCTGAGAACATCACAGAACAAGTGCATGCAAAATAGACACTCGCCGCTAACTTTCTCATGATCAAAGCACTAGATATAAAATTCATTACATACTCACCACCAAATCTAGCAGCAGCGATAGAAGATGAAGCAGCAGGTGAGAATCCACTAACGGTAGAGCGGCTAGTAGCTGCAACGAGCAGGGCTAAGGTGCGGAAGTTCATGGTTGGTTGTTTGAACTGTGCGTGTCCTGTGACGGTGCGTGGTGTGTGTGACTCTCTACGTCATGATGACGAAGCAAGATTCGTGAAGATTCATTTGATTTTGCAGAGCAGGCAGTGTGTGACAGAGGGATGACGTGAAATACAGATTAGACATGGAAACAAGCCCAACAACAAACAAGCTACAAGATTTTGCTTCCGAAAATAATACTCCCTCCTCGCTCTCCGCTCTCTCACAGAAACAAATAATGAACGGCACAGGCACAAACCCATAGATAGATGGCTGCCTAGAGTGTGCACGCAAAGTACTACCAAGGTCATCTTTGCTTAATTTTCTGCACTTCAATGCTCCCAAATCAATGCACTAGAGAATGCACTGATACTAGTACTTCTACTAAGTCACCCTTCCTCCAATACTCCATTCTCGGCGCATCGCACAACTGGTTCGCTCATCTACACTCGCTTCATTATTATTAATCGCATATCTGACGCTGGTGGCTGGTGGTCAATCTGGATCTCTGTCTCTGGATATCTTTCGGCTGCCTCCCTCTGTGGACTCTTCGTACTTCGTAGCAAGGACACTCGAAAAAATCAATCATTTACCATTTAATACTGCGAAGAATTCATCGGCCGTCTCCCTTTGCTGACTCTTGGTTGCATCCACAGCGGCTTGGTGTACCCGGAGAGTAGCAGCAAGAACATCTTTTTCCACGAATCCCCCTTTGAATGCATCCATCAGCATTTTGGATGAATAATATTCTCCTTGTTTGGCTGCGATGATGTGATGTTTCACTGCTCTTTCAACATTGTCATTGCTCAATTCGTAGCATCCAAGATCATGTCTAGCTTTGGGGTGCCCTCCGATTGCTGCCTCTTCCAAATGATATAAAAATTTCCCCTCATCCTTCTCAACAGCATCACCAATCATATATATACCTGCCATTCTAAAGTGCGCCTCTACATTTCCCAACTCAGCAGCCTTTGAAAACCACTCAAATGCTCTACTAAAATTCCCCTCATCGTATTGTAACAGTCCATGCATGTGCATTGCAACTGGATCATTCGCCTCTGCTCTTTTTATCATTAGTTTCACACTTTCTTCCATAGTGAAAAGCGTTGGTTCTCGGCAGAATGGGCACGTTTGTTTGAGCCTCATCCTCATCTCCGCCAGTCGCTTCTGATTTGCATAATCACAGCCATTGCAAATCATTTTACTGCAGCATTCATAAGTGATAGATTTTGATTTATCAATCGGCAGAGGTAAAAAGCAGATCGGGCAATCCCCAAGATGAGTACTTTCTGGTTGTTTGAATAATAATTCATCGCGTAATTCAGCCACTCGCTTCTTGCATGCTTCTTCGTGCTGCGTTTTATTCTCCGTCTGACACTCATCGCTGCAATATCGAACGAGATCGCAATCATTACATGACACTAATTTGATGTCATCAACTTCTGCGATGCCGCATGAAGCACAACAAGATAATGCAGTTTTCACCGCCTCATTCTCTTCGCTCATATTTATGATATTAGTTAATTTATTTGCTTCTGCCTGTCATTTGAGTGTTGGTCAGTTCGGTGTAGCTCTGCTAGCTCTCTCTTCTACACCGAAAGCAAAAGAAAGGCGGCGCTTCTAGAGTCTAGAGCGCCTACATACCTGCTACCTGGCGGCCTAAGGTACTCTACTAGAGCCCAGAATTTTATTTCAGATATAGACAAGATATAGACATAACCAATGATACAGTCCTTTAGAGTGTATTAATGCGAATACTGAATACAAAGGATTTGTAGACATATCTCATTTTTTCGCTGAGATATGCATTTTTGTTTACCCATAGTATTTACTAGAGACAAATTTGGCTAACAAACTCTAGCTTAGAATGGAACCACAGTGTCTTGTAGGGCTGATGCAACCCAAACTATCCTGACTAGGATTCATCTCCTGAGATATAGACTAAAACGGTCCTATCATCGTTTTGGGCATAAAGTAGAGTACATTTGTCACCCTATCGACCTCCCTAAGTACTATTTATGGCCAATTTACCGGAGCGGAGGTGTGTGAAAAAAAAAAGGTCTTGTTTGCCCACGTGTTTTGGCGGGTCAGGTTCTGTCCGTGGGTCAGGCTGTTGATGTTGCATCAAGATGCCTGTCTCAAATAGTCCGCCAACGAGTGCATCGTAGCTATATACGATCATGTTGTGCTCTCTCTAGAGCAGTAGCGCTAGCTCTCTTTACTCATTATTACGAGCACAGCATAATAACTATCATCTCAATAAGTGCAGTAATAGCTGCCAAAGCAGTAGCTGATCTACTCCTGAACTACAAAAACGAAAAAACTTTAGGTTGTCACTCCTTGTCACAGCGGATTTTGACAAAATGTACACAGGAACACCGACCACAATTTTTATTTATCGAAGGTATGCAAGATGCCTGTCTCAAAAAATAGTCGCCCTTTGGAATCTACGTAGCTCTCTCCTTCATATATAATTCATAAGTAATCATAGCACAGCGTAATAATTAATATCTCAATAAGCAGCTGCCAAAGCAGTGGCTGCCTCTGAGTTCCATCAAAACTTAGTTATTCCACTTGATGAGGAGGATAGCTATAGCAGTTGAGAGGTTTACAAGATTGAGCAAAAACTTCACCTCTAGCTAGAGATATGGCAAACAAATAATCCATCCATGCATCATTGCTACATTGAAAACAATTTTTCCGCCTCCCCTCTAACATGATGATATTAATAATTTATTTACTGCCTTTGAACGAACTCGACGGTGCTATGACATACCAGAGGTGCAGAGCACAGAATGATTATTCCTGGCAGGTGTTGGAGAGGTCTATGGAGGTGTCAGTATCAAGATGCCCGTCTCAGGTACGCGGTACTACCCGAAACAGTTGCAGAATACGCAACGAAATGAAGAGGGTCAAAGCGAATGACCCAATTGCTTTGTTCATGTGGCATGAATAGCCGTGCATAATTCTAGCACGAAAGTTGATGCAGAATGCAGACAGAAGGGAATGGTACGCAAGCACTGCCAAACAATTAGTGTGCGAATGAGATTCAGAATGAAACACGAGAACCAGAACCATCAACTGAACATGGACTCACAACTCACCCCAAAAGCGGGTTTGTTTAGGGAAGCGATAACAAGAAAGCACTTAATCAAAAGTTATCTTATTCATTCACTTTGATCATACACTCAACTGTTGGTGCAAGACGAAGCACAGAATGGCCCTCCCTTGAGCGGACTGTCTTGAAATTTGCAGCCCGAATCCACAAATATATTAGTTGAGCTGCTGTAAGGGAAGCTATCCTTCCATGCACAAAGATCCTGGTTGAATGAAGTTGCTTCAAAGAACATCCAACTCATATTAGTTACAGCTGAGATGTCCCAGCGTGACAAACCTTCTTGGTTGAAAGATGAAGCTCCCCAGAACATGTAACTCATATCAGTCACTGCAGCCGTGTCCCATGTCGAGATGTCGCCATCAAAGGAAGAAGCTTCGTAGAACATGCCACTCAAATGAGTTACTGCAGACGTGTTCCAAGACGAGATGTCGCCATTAAAGGATGATGCTCTATCAAACATGGCCCTCATAGTTGCTACGGAAGAAGTATCCCAGTCAGACAGATCTTCTTGGTTGAATGATAAAGCTTCATAGAACATCCATTGCATATCAGTCACTGCAGACGTGTTCCAAGACGAGATGTCGCCATTAAAGGATGATGCTCTATCAAACATGGACCTCATAGTTTGAACTGCAGAAGTATCCCAGCGAGACAGATCTTCTTGGTTGAATAATGAAGCTCCCCGGAACATCCAACTCATGTCAGTCACTGCAGACGTGTTCCAAGACGAGATGTCGCCATCAAAAGATGCTGCTGCATAGAACATGGACCTCATAGTTTGAACTGCAGAAGTGTCCCAGCGAGACAAATCATCTTGCTTGAATGATGTAGCTCCCCAGAACATCAAACTCATATCAGTCACTGCAGATGTATTCCAAGACGAGATGTCGCCATTAAAGGATGATGCTCTATCAAACATGGACCTCATAGTTTGAACTGCAGAAGTATTCCAGCGAGACAGATCTTCTTGGTTGAATGACGAAGCTCCCCAGAACATTCCACTCATATTGGAAACTTGACCAACATCCCACCTAGAAATGTCTTCGTCAAATGAAGGAAGATCTTGAAACAATTCTGACATGTCAGTTACGTTACCCACACACCAAGACCCAATCGGCCACCCATATTTTGATCTGTCATCTTCCCCCCAGAACCCTTGAATATATTGATTAACCGCAGCCTTAAGCTCATCCCGTGTGGTGAAGCAATCCGTCGGAGATACCTCGTTACAGTGGGAAGCACAAAATGGCCCTCCCTCTTCAATGCGCGGACTGTCTTGAAATTTGCAGCCCGAATCCACAAATATATCTGTTGCGCTGCTGTAGGGGAATTTAACCTTCCATGCACAAAGATCCTGGTTGAATGAAGTTGCTTCAAAGAACATCCAACTCATATTAGTTACAGCTGAGATGTCCCAGCGTGACAAACCTTCTTGGTTGAAAGATGAAGCTCCCCAGAACATGTAACTCATATCAGTCACTGCAGCCGTGTCCCATGTCGAGATGTCGCCATCAAAGGATGAAGCTTCGTCGAACATGCCACTCAAATGAGTTACTGCAGACGTGTTCCAAGACGAGATGTCGCCATTAAAGGATGATGCTCTATCAAACATGGCCTTCATAGTTGCTACGGAAGAAGTATCCCAGTCAGACAGATCTTCTTGGTTGAATGATAAAGCTTCATAGAACATCCTCTGCATATCAGTCACTGCAGACGTGTTCCAAGACGAGATGTCGCCATTAAAGGATGATGCTCTATCAAACATGGCCCTCATAGTTTGAACTGCAGAAGTATCCCAGCGAGACAGATCTTCTTGGTTGAATAATGAAGCTCTCCAGAACATCCAACTCATGTCAGTCACTGCAGACGTGTTCCAAGACGAGATGTCGCCATCAAAAGATGCTGCTGCATAGAACATGGACCTCATAGTTTGAACTGCAGAAGTATCCCAGCGAGACAGATCTTCTTGGTTGAATAATGAAGCTCTCCAGAACATCCAACTCATGTCAGTCACTGCAGACGTGTTCCAAGACGAGATGTCGCCATTAAAGGATGATGCTGCATAGAACATGGACATCATAGTTTGAACGGTTGAAGTGTCCCAGCGAGACAAATCATCTTGCTTGAATGATGTAGCTCCCCAGAACATCAAACTCATATCAGTCACTGCAGATGTATTCCAAGACGAGATGTCGCCATTAAAGGATGATGCTCTATCAAACATGGACCTCATAGTTTGAACTGCAGAAGTATCCCAGCGAGACAGATCATCTTGGTTGAATGACGAAGCTCCCCAGAACATTCCACTCATATTGGAAACTTGACCAACATCCCACCTAGAAATGTCTTCGTCAAATGAAGGAAGATCTTGAAACAATTCTGACATGTCAGTTACGTTACCCACACACCAAGACCCAATCGGCCACCCATATTTTGATCTGTCATCTTCCCCCCAGAACCCTTGAATATATTGATTAACCGCAGCCTTAAGCTCATCCCGTGTGGTGAAGCAATCCGTCGGAGATACCTCGTTACAGTGGGAAGCACAAAATGGGCCTCGATGTACAGATGATGGATCGTGTTTGATAGTGCATCCCGAATCCACAAAGATATCATTCGAATTGCTGTAAGGAAAGCTGTCCTCCCACGTACACAGATTCTGGTTAAAGGAGGTTGCCCCCCTGAACATTTTTCTCGCGTTTGTAGCAGATGACATATTCCAGGATGATAAATCCTGATTGAATGATGAAGCTCCAGAGAACATTCCACCCATATCGGTAACTTGACCAATATTCCACCCAGATATATCTTCGTTAAAAGTTTTGAGACCCTCAAATAAGCTTGCCATGTCAGTTACGTTGTCAACACACCAGGATCCAACTGGCCATCCATACCTTCCAATAATGCTAGCAGGGCAAAAGTCTGCCCCTTCATTACACCCAAGTTGGACATACCGGTCAACGGCAGACTTGAGTCTGCCACGATCAGCAAAGCATGCATAAGATCGCTCGCTTGGAGATTGAGAAGGAGAGAGACTCATCGTCATCGAAGGAGGAGCTGTAATTTCTAATCCGAGTGTAGGGATTAGTGATCCTCGCATTGCATAATTGCGAACGCTTGGAGATTGAGAAGGAGTGACACTCATCGAAGGGGGTGCTATTTTTTCGATGGCAACCGAAGGGGATGCTGTAATTTCTGAAGCAACAGCAACAGCATCAGGGGACTTTGACAGTGATACTCCAAGACCAGCAGTCAGCGCTGTAATCAATGCAAAAATTAGCACCAAAAACACTTTCACTCGCCTCTGCTTCCACCACGGCTCTACAGGAGTTGCTTCATACACAGTATCATTACCACCCGGAGTGACTACAGGTACAAGAACAGTTGCAACAGCGGCCTGAGGAGATGTATCATAATCCTCCTCCTCCTCTAATTCTTCTTCTTCTTCAACCATCCATGCTTCTAGAATGTGCAATGACGGGTTCGACGGGTTTCTCTCTGCTGCTGTTCGTAAGACCTGATCCACAGCCTCATTGTCGCTGGCAGCGTTGTTTTCGGGTGCTACAACTCGCTGCTGCAAATTTTCTTCGTCCCCAGGAGATTGATTTTCATCATCGTCCATTTGCTGAACATCATCTGGATCCCCCTCACCCGTTTCATCATCATTGTCATTGCTTTCTGTAACATCAGAATTGACAGTGGTCGCTTCACGAGGACTAGATGCTGATATTTGTGGTGCTACCACCTGTTTTTCTTCCTTATCAGCCAGAGAATCTCGCTGAAAAGTGAGAGGGAGAGGCGGCCCATCATCTTCGTCGTTTGATTCCGTCCCGAAATCAATCTCTGCTTTTGATTCATCGCCTACATTCTCGAGTCCACCAGCATCACGGAGCCGATCATCTTCCTCCTCAATCTGCTCCATTATTGCACCATGTGTAGGCAGCTTAGATGGCTTAGACATAAAGGCATTTTCAGTAAGTTCCATCTCAGCTATCTGTTGAATCAGAGGCACTGGAGCTGCATCTCCGTCTACATTCTCGAGTCCACCAGGGAGCCACGTTTCTCCTGTTGCTGTTGCGGAGTTTGTCGATGTCGATGTGCCTCCACCTCCGTCAGCAGCGGCTTCCCAATGCGACGGCGAAGAGGAAGATCGTGGGCCGTCGGCAGTTTCAGAGGTCATGATGCCCTGCTCTTGCTCGTCACCGCTGCCAGCATCCTCCTCCGAATTGTTGTTGTCTGCCATTCTTGTTCTTGTTTTCTATCAAAGAAATGTAAGGTAAGGACAATGCGAGTGCGAGCTGTTGGCTGCTCAAGCTGAAGAGAATAAGAATAAGCATCAAAGTACATACAGCCGCTGTGCGTCAAGACGTGGCTGCTGCCTGACGAGCCAATCCCTTGCCTTTCCCTTCTAAGCAGTTTGCAGTTCTCGTTTGTAGTCGTAGTTCAAGTTCAAGTATTAGCATCATCTAGTTCGCGTTTTTTTGTACATATTCGTTCGTATGAGCGCAAGTCACTAAGTCAAGGCACTACTACTACTGCTGCTGCTGCTGCTACTGGGTGATATCGCATCAGCACAAGTACATTCTTGTTCTTGCTCGTGCTGAAGCAAGTGTAGAACGTCTTCTGTGGATGTCATCATCCTGAAACTGACATAGAGAATGTTCTCAACTCAAAATCGGTTCATTGAAGTACCACTACACGTCCAGTCGATACCTGACAGAATCGAATGGCCATGTCCATGTCCATGTTCCCTTCTCACCGTACAGGTACAGTTACAGTAACAGTACTCAAGAACGGTGATGCGAACACAGAGCAACTGTGCCCTTGCCTTTGTGTAACAAAAGATGCATGAAGGATTAAACGGTGCCGTGCCCGTGCCCCCGCCACTGCCACTGCCACGCCCTGCTCTCTAGCTGATCACTTTCTATCTATTTCTAGAGAGCTGTGACGAATGAAGAAAAGTAAATGTCGTTCAATCAAGCTGAATACGCCTAATCGATAGAGCTGCTCAAGGGCTTTCTAAAACGCCACTCATTGCCGTCATTGGCTGCATAGGAGATGAAAAGTTACGGCAACATGGGAGATAGCTGAGCTGTGACTCATAACCGTGCTGTGACTTTTTGATGCGACGGAGCGATTCAGATGCCATCCCAAAATGTCCGCCACCACCATACCACTCAAAATGCTCAAAATCAAGCTGTTCTGTGTATGTATGTCCGAAACCACGTACATACTTCTGGTGCTTAATAGCGTGCCTATGAGAGCTGCATGCAGGCTGCATGCACTTGGCATCGCATGGATAAATACAAAGTTAATCAGATTAGATATCTATGATACTAAAAGGGACCTGCTTCGGTACAACTGTACGGTCTTTTCTATTGCCGAATGGCATCGCATGGATAGATTGACGTACACCACAGCCAGTTCTTCAAAGCGACCACACGAAATAGAACATTTCAAAAATGATGACCTCCTCACCGCCACCGCGACACCAAGTCAATCAAAAAATGACCGACGGATCGTCATCCAACATCATGGCACAACGTAGTGACGACGGCCATCAAAATGGTGAAGCTTCGTCTCAAGCTCGCGTCAATGACGATCTGCATCGCTGCAATATCTGACAACTAATTTGATGTCATCAACTTCTGCGATGCCGCAGGAAGCACAGCCAGATGTAGTATTTACCGCATTCTCTTCGCTCATATTATTTTACCGCCTACCCTCAAAAAATGATGATATTAATTAATTTATTCGCTTCTGCCTTTCATTTGAGTGTTCGGTAAGTAGTTCGTGTGCTCTGCTGAGCTGCGACGCCGGCCAGAAACAATGACGGACGGACATGACATGGTGTTTGTTGCATCGATCAAGATGCCTGTCTCAAATAGTCCGCCTGCACTCTCATGTACGTGTGTCTACAGATATTGTCCGCCTTAGGATATGCCCGTCCACAGTATTCGCCCGCTCAGAAATCCGGACACAAGAATCCCGGACACTAATAAATGCCGTTTCGGTGATTGCCCGTCCACGATATTTGCCCGCACCATGAGCTGACACTCCCGCGGGCAATTTCTGTGGACACACGTAATGTTCTTTTGAAATAAATGCCAGCTCACGATCACGATGATACAGCTCGAGCACAGCATCATAACTATCATCTCAATAAGTATATACTCCTAGCTGCCAAAGCAGTGGTGCCTATGAACTGTGCAAAGAAGACTATTCATGTTATAAAACATCCGCTGATCAAGAAATCGACTCCATGACGCAAACGCTCAAATCATTGCCGACATCAATCATAATCATCACAATGCTAGCCTTCATCACCTCTCGGCCCGTCATGAGCTTCAGCAGCAGCAGCAGCCAGCGCCGAGCAATTTACTCCTCTCAACGAATATTACCACTCAACCGCCCGCCCGATCCATCCTCCTTCAACTCCACGCTCGACGATGATCAAGAATCCAACTATATTGCAAAACAATCATCCCGCCTCCAAAACTGGCTCCAAAGCAAACAATCCATCCTTGTAATAACCGGAGCAGGCATGTCCACTGAATCGGGTATACCCGACTACCGTGGCTCCAACGGCTCGTACTTTAAGGGACATAAACCAATCATCCATCATGAATTCATGAGTTGTGAATCTAGTCGTAAGAGATACTGGGCACGGAGTTTGGTGGGCTATAGTCCGTTTAGTAATGCGAGACCAAATGGTGGACATGTGGCATTGGCAAGGATGGAGGAGTTGGGGATGATTGGGGTGGATTTGGAAGAGGGGGTGGTTGCGGGGGAGGTGTTGGATTGTTTGGGTGAGAGTTGTTATGGATCATTGAGAATAGATCATGATAAAGGTGGTGCTAGAAAGAATATAAAATGGCAACAACAATCAGCAAAGCGACGACTGTCAATAATTACACAAAATGTGGACATTCTTCACAGCAAAGGAGGATCCAAACACGTGTTACATTTACATGGAAGAGGTGATATCGTACGCTGTATGAATTGTGGTGTTACTCGTGATCGGAAAGAGTATCATGATCATTTGTCCGAGTCGAATCGAGAATGGATGGAGGCTGCTTCTGCAGTAGCTAGTACAACAACATCTGGTGGAAAGAGTGAAACGAAAGTGAGCGATGATGATGACGAAAGCGATGGCAAGAAGAAGACTGCATCATTGAGACCGGATGGAGATGCAGATTGGTACCTCGAATCATATGATGGAATGACTCTTCCTCCATGTCCTCACTGCGGTACTTCACACGACAACAACAATAACATCAGCAACAATCCTGAAAATGGAGAACAAGAACAACAACAGTCATTCTACAAGACTGACGTAGTCTTCTTTGGTGACTCTGTCCCACGACATCGATTTGACATTGCCTACGCAGCAGTTGACGCAGCAGATGGAATACTCTGCATCGGGACAAGTCTCGCCGTACATTCAGCATATAGATTAGCGAAACGAGCACTCGATAAGGGAACGGAGGTGGCAATTTTGAATGTGGGTGAAACTCGAATAGAAAGTGAAGGATTGGATGGTAGTACTGGATTGGTGACCAAGATTGAGAGTCCAATTGGTGAGACTTTGGCGGAGGTTGTGAAGAGTTATAATGGTGCAGCTGCTGGGCAATGAGCAATAGGAGGTTGGAAGTGACTTGACTTGAGACTTATCGTACTTAGCGCGTAGGAATGAAGGACCGACCCCGAAGTAAGCTCTTTCTTTTGGTCCGCGTGCGTAACAAATAAGCTAAACTCCCCACACCCCACACAGAAGACCGGTTCCCACAACAAACAACTACTACTACCTTGTTGCTGGTGTTGAGTTCGTGCTGGTTGCTGGTTGCTGGTTGCTGGAAATAAAATCAAGGAACAATATTATCTTCTTACATCTTTAGATGGGATTATTTTTGGAGCGGCAGTAAAATAATATGAGCGAAGATATCGAGGCGGTGGACACAACAACATCATCAAGTTGTTGTGCTTCATGCGGCATCGCAGAAAATGATGACATCAAATTGAAGAAATGCAACGGTTGCTATCTCGTGAAATATTGTAGCGTCCAATGCCAAAAGGACCACAGGAAACAGCATAAGCGGGGCTGCAAAAAACGAGCGGCTGAATTACGTGATGAATTATTATTCAAACAGCCGGACAGTAACCATCTTGGGGACTGCCCCATCTGTATGTTGCCGATGCCCCTTGATATACAGAAATCAGTTTTGATGGCATGTTGCAGTAAAATCATTTGTAAAGGCTGCGTTTATGCTAATAAGATTCGAATGACGGAGATGAGGCTTGAACAATCGTGTCCATTCTGTCGAAAAGCTTTGCCAGATACGGATGAAGAAGTTGACAAGCAAAGGATGAAAAGAGTAGAGGCAAATGATCCATTTGCGCTGATCGATGAAGGAGTACATCAATACATGAAAGGAAACTATAGCGTAACATTGGAGTGCTATGCAAAGGCTGCACGATTGGGAGATGCCGAGGCGCATTTGAGACTGTCATCTATGTATGATAGTGGGGATTGTGTTGACAAGGATATTAGGAAGGCAGTACAACATCTGGAAGAAGCTTCAATTGGTGGGCATCCCACAGCGAGGTACCTTCTTGGATGTTATGAAGAATTTACAAATGGCAATACCGAGAGAGCTGTGAAACATTACATCATCGCCGCCAAACAGGGAAATGATGATTCAATAAAGGCGCTGATGGAATTCTTCAAGGTAAATTTAGTCGAAAAAAATGTTCTTGCTGCTACTCTCCGTGAGTATCAGGCCGCTGTGGATGCAGCCAAGAGTCCGCAGAGGGCTGGCAGCTGCACAATTTTATGGATGTTGAAGTAAGATTGGTGATATGTAGTGAAAAACTCTTATGATGAACTACTTGGCTTCGTAGGCGTCTCAGAAATGCCAATCTTTGTGTTGTTGCTTCATAGCATAATTTTGGCGAAGCAACTTACTTAGTCGCATCTTGTGGTCATTTTCCGGCAAGAAATCAATCATGAAAGCGTTTGTATGGAGGCAAGTATATCTTCTTTCTTTTGAAATCAGTCATGCTCAGCGGGGGCCATTTCTGAGCAGTGAATGAAACAGAACCAGAACAAAATGAGCCTGGGCTAGGTTTCGATTGGAACCGTGCACTCATGGTAGTTGTGTCGAATCATTTTGCCCAAGAGCAACAAACGATGAGCAAGGCAAATGAGCCGGATGGCGACACGAGATGCTGCGCTTCCTGTGGAATTGCGGAGGTTGATGACGTCAAATTGATGAGGTGCACCGCTTGCTATCTCGTTCGATACTGCAGCGTCATGTGTCAGAAGAATCATCGTCCGCAGCACAAGCGAGCGTGTAAGAAACGTGCGGCGGAATTACGTGACGAGCTATTATTCAGGCAACCGGAGAGTAGCCATCTTGGGGACTGTCCGATCTGTATGTTACCTCTCTTGCTTGGTTCGAATATTATGACGGACTGCTGCAGCAAAGTCATTTGTAGAGGGTGTCAACTTGCCAATGAAGTCTCGTTACTTGAGAGTGGCAAATCTCTGCCACAACAACTATTCTGCCCATTTTGCCGAGAAGCTGCGCCCGGAACAGAGGAAGGATGTGAAAAGCAAAGGATGAAAAGAGTTGAGATGAATGATCCGGTTGCAATTCGTCACATGGGCACACGCTTCTATCATGAAGGGGACTATGACAATGCATTTGATTACTTCACAAAGGCATGTAAATTGGGCGACGCGGATGCACATTACCAATTGTCGACAATGTACAGGGACGGATTTGTTGAGCAAGACAAGAAAAAGGAACTGTATCATTTGGAAGAAGCTACGATTCTTGGTCATCCGGGAGCTAGGTGCAATCTTGCCGTGATGGATGGCGAAAATGGAAGATATGAAAGAGAAGTGAAGCATTATATGATCGCTGCAAGTCTTGGGCATGATCTGTCATTGAAGAATCTGAAAATGCGTTATCTAGAGGGATCTGTGAAAAAGGAGGACCTTGCCACGGCTATCCGTGCATATCAAGCTGCCGTGGATGCAATGAGCAGTCCTCAGAGAGATGCATCAGCAGCACTCTTGCTCTCGCAGAACACAATTTAGATGCTATTTTTCAAGATGATAGTTTGAGTAGGGGACAAATGCTGGAAAACACAAGAACAAGTGATTGAATACACTATCCAATATGAGTGTGTATTCGTGGATAGTGAAGAAAGTTGGTCAGAGTTAGAAACTTATATAGGGAACTTGGGGGCGCAGACTAACATAAATAATGATCAGCAATCATTTCAAAGATTCTTCATGCACCCAACGATCATGAGTAGGTACAAGGCTTTGATAGACGTTTCTTCAAATCCTCCTTCTTTCTATGAGATGAGCAATCAGCATGAATAGCCAAGAAGTATCCCCTGAATGTCAAGCTGGCCCAGTTGTTGGAGCAGTATCCCACAGGCAGCTAGAGGGCAAGTACGGCCTACATACTCACCGAAGGATCAGAACGATATGAAAAGGGGGACTACAGTGGTGCAGTTGAGTATTGGAGAAGAGCTGCTGGATTGGGAAATGCTGAGGTGCATTATAAACTGTCAGGCTTGTATCACAAATGGTGAAGGCGTTGAGAAGGACAGGGGGAAGGAAATGTACCATCTAGAAGAGGCTGCTATTGGTGGACATTCCTCTGCGAGAAACAATATTGGAATACATGAGATGATCAATGGCAATGTTGAGAAAGGAGTGAAACAGGGGGTGGTGTGGTGTAGTGGTATCACCGCCTCTCTTCTGGTTCGGGGTCTTGGGTTCGAGTCTCCCCCGTGCCAAATCCTGGCTGTTTGAGGTGTCGCAGCTCGGAGTGCGATCTGGGAAAAAAGACCATTACTTGGTTTGGAATTTCATATCACTGCCTCTTTGCTAATTCCGGGGTGATGGAAAAACTGTTGGTTATTTGCTTAATTACACTCGAAGGGTAGTAACTTGTGACATTACTCTAGATAATTGTAGATAATTTCGCCCCTGGAGGGCCAACCATGACCATGACGTACTTTAAGATTTCCGTTAATTTTTAGAGAGGAGTGAAACATTTAGTCATCGCTGCCACACAAGGACATGATGGTTCTACCAATGCCCAGATGGATGCATTCACATTCATGAGGGGATTTGTCGAAAAAGAGGACCTTGCTACTGCTCTCCGTGCACACGAGGTAGCTATCGATGCTACCAAAAGTCCGCTTAGGAAAGCAGCCGAAAAGAAATCCAGAGGTGTCATTTGTTGAATGAGATCCCTAACGTGCTTGAGCGGAACAGATGTCATCCTTCTTCAAAATGTTTGGAAATGGCTACAATAATGCAATATCAACATCTAATCTGATTAACTTTGTATTTATTTATTTGACTCTAGAAAAATTTGAAAGATTATTCAATCTGGTACCCACAGCTGTTTGTCGGGACTTACAACAAAACCTCTTAGAGGGTTAGGGTGAATATCCCATTGGTCTAGAGTGAGAGCAACACCCTCTCACTCTGCGATCTTTCCTCTTGTTCTTCCAGTTGATTTCTTTGGTCAAAGAATTTATTTTTTGTCATTTTTTGTTTCCAAGCACTACAATGCACCAGCACGCCTGCCTCTTACTTCTACTTCGTTGATTGGTTGGACCCTGTGGAGACAGCATCGCGGGGTATGGGTATCATCTTCTTCAGTCTTCTACGCTTCCTCTTCCTACCCTACTTCCAGCCGTAACCCACATATTATTGTGATACATATTCATACCTACCCGTGGTAATATTTGCCGAGATTGTCACTGCTCCAGCCCTGATTGGGTCCGCCGCCTGCTTCTATGTTCATGCTAAGCCATCTGATGATTGAGAGTCACAGGCCAGAAAGGTAGCACCCCCATCCCCAGCCCCAGCATTGGCATTTGGCATAGGCATAGGTAGTGGTAGAGGTAGAGAACCAGAAGCACCCGCTTCCAACGTCGTGGAGCCGCCAAGCGTGTCACTGGACCCTACTGTGAAAACAACTCTCGCCACATGCAGACGTGGAAAGTCCAATAGCAATGCTGCGTCACCTGAGTTTGCTGTGAGGTCCACTCGAAGATCCAGCTTTGCTCAAGTCCCACTCGAGACTCGAGGAGCGAATTCACTCTTCGTCATTATTTTTGTTACTTCTCATTTTTTTATCACTAGCCTCGCTGACGCTCGTCTAGCCGCTGCGCGGGTTTTCTAAATAAGAGAGGAGGCACCGGCTATCTACTACGATATTGATTGTGTCTACTTATATACATAGCAGTATTCAAATAGTACGTTATGTAACACTTTAATAATTATGTAATAAAGGTTGTACATTGCCTTCTACGAATGCTGTGTAGTGATTACTGAGAAACGGTTGGGAGAAGCAAGGGGTCAAATCAAGCCAATCAAAGAAAGAGTCGATCGAAAATGCCCGTGAAGGCCAAAGGACACGCCAAAGGGCCCGGACAGAACGACAGAACGACCGACCGACCGACCGACAGAACGACAGAACGAACGACCGACAGAACGACAGAACGAACGACCGACAGAACGACAGAACGAACGACTTAGCTCCTCTCATTATTTAGATCGCGGCCGGCGGCCGGCCTCCTCTTGCTTCCTTCACCTTCTAGCTTCGTTGATTGGTAGAACGCTGCGGAGACGACATCACGGGGCATTATCTTCTTTAATCTTCTGCTGACACACATATTTGAGCGGTTAAATATGAGCGAAGGGAACGACAGTGGCACGATGTTGAGCAAATCAAGTTGTGCTTCCTGTGGCATTGCAGAAGTTGATGGCATCAAATTGAAGAACTGCAATGGTTGCTATCTCGTGAAATATTGTAGTATTAAATGTCAGAAGGAGCATAGGAAGCAACATAAGCGGGACTGCAAAAAACGAGCGGCTGAGTTACGTGATGAATTATTATTTACACAACCAGAGAGCAGCCACAAGGGGGACTGCCCAATTTGCTGTTTGCCTTTGCCGCTTGATGATGCAAAATGTAGTATAATGGGATGTTGCAGCAAATTAATTTGCAATGGCTGCGATTATGCTAATAAGTTACGAGAGGCGGAGATGAGGCTTGAACAATCGTGCCCATTCTGTAGGGAGCCGTTGCCCAAAACTGATGAAGACATTGATAAGCAAAGGATGAAAAGGGTAGAGGCGAATGATCCATTTGCGCTGATCGATGAAGGAGTAGATCAATACAAGAAAGGAAATTATAGTGGGGCATTTGAGTGCTATGCAAAGGCTGCACGATTGGGGAATGCCGATGCGCATTTGAAACTGTCATCTATGTATGATAGTGGGGATGGCGTTGAGAAGGATGAGGGAAAGTCAATTCACCATCTTGAAGAAGCTGCCATTGGTGGTCATCCAAGTGCGAGGTTCCTTCTCGGGAGTGATGCATTAAAAAAAAATGGCAATACCGAGTTGGCAGTAAAACATATCATCATTTCCGCCAAACAGGGAAAAAGTGATTCAATGAAGGTGCTAATGAAGTTCTTCAAGGGGGGATTTATGAATAAAGAGGCACTTGCTGCTACTCTTCGTGAGCATCAGGCCGCTGTAGATGCAACCAAGAGTCCGCAGAGGGAGGCAGCCGAAGAATTCTATCGAAATAGGATCAAGAAATGATTAGGCAGTTATTTGTTCGAACGCGATTCTCGATCTTGGCAAGAAGGGATAGCAATGAATAGGAGGGAAAGAACAAAGAGGAATGATGCAGTTGCGATTGGCCATGGAGCAGTAGATAAATTCATAGAAAAAAATTTGTAACTGCTTCGAGTATTGTTGAAGGGTGCTGGTTTTGATGCACATTCTTATTATTTGGCATCACACCCAATTATTGTTGTGGACTGGCAGAGTCAGAGTAGCGGACCTCCTTACAAGAAAGAGTGAAACGAACAAGAGTAGAGATCTCTCTCTAGAGAGGTTGAAAGTCATCGACTCGATCTGCAAAAGCAAGAACGCTTCCTACTTCAAGCCAAAATCCACATGTTGTGATTGTGATACATACCTACCTGGGTATATTTGCGGAGATTGTCACTGCTCCGCCCTGTTTCTGATTGGGTCCGTCGCCTGCTTCTATGGATATGCTACCGCCATCTGATGATTGAGAGTCACCAGCCGCAATGACAAAGGTATTGTAGCATTAGCATGCCCAGCATTGGCAAACCAGAAGCACCTGCTTCCAACGTGATGGTGGATGGTGAATGATGGAGCCGCCAAGCGTGTCACTGGACCCGACAGTGACAGCCTGCATGAAAGTCCAGTAGCAATTGATATGTCACCAGAGTTTGCTGTGAAATCCAGTGGTATGTAAAAGCTAACGCGCTAGAAATGAGATGGGAGTCCCGTTCGAGACTCGCAGGGTGCGAATTCGTTGTGCCGTTTTGCCAAATTACATAATGTTCTGAGAACCGCAAGGGCATGAAAATTTTGCTATTGTACTCCGACTTGTGAGTAAAATATCTGCCGTTTTGCCTCACACGTAAATAAGTACTGTTCCATTGAGATGAATTTGCAAGCACCTATTTTGTGTACCACTCAACTTTTTTTCTCGTGGGAATTTCGACTCCATTTTTTTTTCTGCACAAACGTCAGTTTCTCCTCTTTGTGCAGATCTGTCCGCCGTTTGTGATTATGTGGGTAGAAAATGTGCTGAGTGGTACACAATTAAGCAACCTCCTCCAATTTCCTCCAACTTGAAGTTTTTGCAGTCGAGTCAATTGAGTGTGGCTTCCGATAAAATTGTACGCAGCAGCTCAAGCTTCGTAAAGACACAACTTGTGTAAACGGTGATGAGCTATATTACTATTATGTCTCTGCTTTAATGAGACGGTGGCTGAAATTCATTCCATAAGTATCACAATTCGCTTTGAATGTTGCTTCTCTCCTTATATCTGCAAGCGATACACCGTTGTCCATGTCATAAGCATTATATATCTTTAATCCCTCTATTCACAACGCTATTGCTTCTCTATTCCATCTTCTCATTTCTCATTTCTCATCTATTCTTTTCGGACTGATGTCGCGCCAAATTTCAGGTGTTTTGATTTTGGGTTGGCCTTCCCACCAAATTGTCAGAGGGTTTGATTTTTGTCCACGACGGACGGACGGACAGGAATTTCAAGCGAAATGACCGGTAAGCTCTGCTTCGCTCGACTAACCCATTTAAACAAGCTCAAGCTTTGAACGAAGCTTTGATATCAGTACCGTTTCATTTAATATTAGTTCCTACGTTAATGCGGCACTTACAAGCCATCAACCATCAAAAATGGACCCAGACCATGGTGAAAAATGGCTTCCTACGACCCTCAATAACACAGTAACTAGAAGGCTTTTGACCTTACTTGCAGTGGTAATCTTCATCTCTTGGCCATTAGGATCTCATCGATACCTTACTTGTCACCATCAGTTTGTTATTAAGATTCGACTTGCAAGCTGAAGTCAATAGAACAGTATGGTAATTTTTTGTTGTTGCCTCTTCACTCTTCACTTTATCCATTGCGGCCAGCGGCCAGCCTCCTCTTCCTTCTACTCGTTGTTGTTAGAACCCTGCTGAGTCACCATCGCGGGGTATTAAATATCTTCCTCTGCAGTCTTCTCCTGACGGCATTTTTGAGCGGTGAAATATGAGCGGTGAAGAGAACGATAATGACAATAATTTCATGATGTTGTGTTGCGCTTCCTGCGGCGTAGCAGAAGTTGAAAGCGTCAAATTGAAGAAGTGCAATGGTTGCCATATCGTTAAATATTGCAGCATAGCGTGTCAAAGAAATCATTGGCCGAAACACAAGAGAGACTGCATGAAACGGGCGGCTGAATTACGTGATGAGTTATTATTCAAGCAACCGGAAAGAAGTTATCTTGGGGACTGCCCGATCTGCTGTTTGCCTCTGCAGTTTGATCTAACGAAATCCGTAATGATGATGTGTTGCAGTAAAATCATTTGTAAAGGCTGCCATTGTGCCAATAGATTGAGAGAGATAAAAGCATCATTAGTTCCGTCATGCCCATTCTGTCGAGAAGCAACACCCGAAAAGCATGAGGAAGTTGATAAACAAAGGATGAAAAGAATTGAGATGAATGACCCCACTGCAATTTTCCAAGAGGGAGGAGAACAATACAGCAAAGGAGATTTTATCCGAGCATTCGAGTATTGGACAAAGGCTGCACAATTGGGAGATGTTGAGGCGCATTATCAATTGTTTTGTTTGTGTCAATTTGGTCGGGGTGTTGAGCAGGACAGGGGGAAGGCAATGTACCATCTGGAAGAGGCTGCGATTGGTGGTCATCCCACAGCTAGACACCTTCTTGGAGTGAATGAACTCCGAAATGACAATTTTGAGAGAGCGCGGAAACATTGGATTATCGCTGCCACACAGGGACACGTCAAATCGATGACAGCGCTGATGGAAGAATTTAGGAATGGTGTAGTCAGCAAAGAGGACCTTGCTGCTGCTCTCCGTGCACACCAGGCAGCTGTAAGTGCAACCAAGAGTCCTCAAAGGGAGACAGCCGAAGAATTGTATCAAAATACGGTCATGAAGTGATTCGGCAAGAAGGGATAGCAATGATAGGAAGGAAAGAAAAGAGGGGAATGATGCTGTGACGATTGGTCAACTAGGAGTTGATAAATGCTTAGAAAACGATTGTAGTGTTACTTCTTTGAGTTGTTTGAAGGCGGCATGCTGATTTTGATTTACATTCTTATTATTAGCATCACACTTTGGCATCACACCCAATTATTGTTGTAGGCTGGCAGAGTCAGAGCAGCCGGACACAAGAAAGAGTGAGACGAGCAAGAAAGGAGGTCACTCTCTCTAGAGACCTAGATAGTCATCGACTCGATCTGCTTGATGCGCCAAGCAAAAGCAAGAACGCTTCCTACTCTACTTCCAGCAATAACCCACATATTGTGATTCATACCTACCCGTCGGGATATTTGCCAAGATTGTCACTGCTCTGCCCTGTTTGTGATTGGGCCCGTTGCCTGCTTCTATGGTCATGCTACCACCATCTGATGATTGAGAGTCACCAGCCACAAATAAAGGAAGCATCCCCAGCATTGGCAAACCAGAAGCACCCGCTTCCAACGTGGTGGAGCCACCAAGCGTGTCACTGGACCCTAGTGTGAGAGCAATTCTTTGTTAGACGCAGACTTGGAAAGTCCAGTAGCAATTGATATGTCACCGGAGTTTGTTGTGGATGCGCTTCCATTTGCAGATTGAGGTCTCCACTCGAAGATCCAGCGCTCAAAGCTAACGCGCTAGAAATGAGATGGGAGTCCCACTCGAGACTCGAGGACGAATTCACTTTTTGTTATTTATTTTTTTGTTGCTGTCAACTTCACTTTCTCCACAGCCTCCTCTTCTCTCTACTCGTTGATTTGTGTAAACGATATCACGGGTTATTATCTTCTTCACTCTTCTGCTGACAAACATTTTTGAGCGGTGAAATATATTCACGTTCTTATAAGTATATTGCTGTTGTAGGCTGGCAGAGTAGGTCGTCGGACTTCCGTACAATAAAGAGTGAGACGAGCAAAAATAGAAATAGACTTAAACTCGATCTGCTTGCTGCGCCAAGCAAAAGGTTTCCTACTTCCAGCCATAATCCACTTATTGTGATTCATACCTACCCGTCATTCAACGATTCACCGAGGCATGGTATGAGGCATTCTTCGGCTTCCTTAGTTCCTTCCTCTGCCTCTGTGTCTGTGGACTCTTGATTTCATCTACAGCTACCTGGTGCGCACGGAGAGTAGCAGCAAGGTCCCCTTTTTCCGCAAATCCTCCCTTAAATGCATTCAACTTTTTGGTTGAATCATTATATCCCTGCCTGGCAGCGATGATCAAATGTTTCACTGCTTTCTTTGTATGGTCCAGGTCCAGCCATTTTCAAACTCCTTACCCTTACCCTTACATCCAAGATCAAGATGGTTAGCTTGGGGATGACTGCAGCAGCCTCTTCTACTGGATCATGCTTCTACTCTTTGCATTAATTGTTTGACACGATCTTCCTTTCTTTCACTGAAGTATAAAAGCGACAAGCCAGCCCAAGTTTTGTATGTTCTTCTTACTTAGACTTAGGTTGGCATCAGTATCAGTATTCAGTATCCACAAGAAAGCTACGGTCCGTTTGAGCTCAGCTTGCAAGTCGAATGGAAAGTACCTTATCGATAAGGTCCTAATTACCAAGGGATGAAGATCGCCACTGCAAGGAAGATCAAAAACCTTCTACTTCCTTTGTTAAGGGCTCTATAAGTATAGAGGAAGTAGGAAGCCATTTTCATTTTTCATTGGCATGTGAGTACCGTGTTTACGTAGGAACTAGTATCAATGACGAAACGGTACTTATTTGTTTCTTGAGAGTCGAACTCGAACTTCCAGTAGCGACAACGCTGTAACATCGCCTGCGAAGAACACCACAAGCGGCTAACGCCATCTTATATCCCTACGGTTTTTTGTGCGTATTTTTATCGCGAGAAGAAATGGCGGGAGGGAAAAAACCCGCACTTAGAAAGAGTACCAGTCTAAGGCCCGTTCTGTCAAAAGTTTTTTGAGCCTATTTTGGAGCCTATTCTTGTCCCTATTTTCTCACCTCAAGAATAGGATGGAAAATAGGCTCAAAACCCCCTCAAAATCAGCCCCTTTTTGAGGAGGTTTTCGATCCTATTTTCAAACCTATTTTCAAACGAAGATCAGGAATATCGGAAACACCACCTCTATCATCCACACTGGTCTAATCTGGCAACGGCACCATGATAGCGGCTGTTAGTAGCTATGTCCGCTCAGCCACTCCATTAAAAATGATTCGAGTGGTCTAAACCGAACATAATAATGCCATGAGTGGTAGAGCCGCAGGGTTTTACATACAGTTTTCAATAATAATATAAAATAATTGCATATATGTTTTAATGACTACCTAAATCCCCCCCTTATTCTTCACCCCTTTGATACTATTGGCGTTGAAATAACCGAACCTATCGCATATATTATCGAGAGACACAGTTTTATCGCTCGCCACTATTAAATCCACCGCATAGGCTTATTGCTGTGCTGAGTTGTGTATCTAGTACTTTATGCCTTTTTTGTGTGCACATCATAATTAAATGAAGTAGGGGTCGTGATATTGATAGCTATTCCGGGAGGACGAATTACCGGTTCATAATAATATCAGTAATATGCCAAGGCGAAGTGGTTTCATTCATTGTCTAACTGCATCCACATGTGTCGATCTTGATCACTTCGAATGGCGCCTCATTAATTAAATAACTAGGTCATCTGCAACGACGCCCTGGTGAGAATATTTTGTCATAAGCCATATCTATTAGCGACGCTATCGATAATACACCGATAATCTTTATGGACGTATTTGAAGGGCCGTCTGTGTAGGATGTCATCGTGCCGACATGGTGGTTTACATTGGGTGGCCATTCTCGGAAATCACCGAATCTACGGCGAAACTCGGCGTTCAAAAATAGGACGGGCCATTTCGCCATTCTGTCAACAAAAGCCCTATTTTGCCGAAAGAAGCGGATAGAAAAGAAAAGAGGGAAGAATAGGCTCCTCCAGAATAGGCTCCAAAAACTCTTGACAGAACGGGCCTAAAACTAGTCTGTCCCTTTAAGAACGAGTCTGTCCCTTAAGATGTCCTGAATTTTCTATCTGTCCGTTCCGGACGCCTTCTTGTCCGATTTGAGTGAAACCAAGCCAGGGGGAGTCGGCGAGGACATTGTAGAGGAGGTTGCTATGCTCGGTATTGGCCGCCACGGCGGTATAGGGGCAGATCGAACGCTGTATTGTCGACAATGCTGAATTGCTGTGTTTTGAGGTGTGATTTCAGTTTCAGGGAATCTTTTTGCTCGTACATACGTCGAGATACGCCAGTCGTACGAAGTATCGCTGCATTGCATTGATGATGATATCAATGCTAATCGCATCCATGAATGTCAGAATCAAAATAATTAGTGATGGCATCTAGACAACTCAGCGGTTCTCCTTTGCGGCGAATTATTTGACGATGCCGACAGTCGGAAGTTCCACGCCATCGCATCTCTCTTCGCACGCCGAGGGAGAACGGCCGATAGGTGCTGGTGGACACAAGCGTCGCCATGAAGATGATAGCGACAGTAATGACAGTCGGCGGCAGACATCTCTAGGCGGCCAAAGAAGAATCAATATGCGTCTCTCTGCGCCTTCACCTCCGTCCCAAAAATTGCCGGCCGATCTGAAGGAACGGCAAATCAATCATCGAATCGTACACCTAGAAAGTGATGCATCCGCTGAACAAGCTCGTGCAAATGTTTATGGAAAGAAGAAGAATATACAACGAGGCAGACGTGTAGAGTTAGTGACGCAAAATCATGGGGACTTGGAACATCCGAGCAGAGAGAAGAGGACGAGTCCAGTGATGCCAATTTGAATTGCAGGAGTTTGAATTGTCTTATTAGTTGGCAGTACTTCAAGCTCGACACATTACTACTTGTAATTGTTTAGACACTGACTACCGCAATCTGTGGACTTCACTTCTTGATCAGCCACCTAACTCATTCCTCATAGTCGACTCCAGCTCCCTCCCTACTTTCTCCCCCTCCTTTCGTGTAATCTAATCTTATATGTAATTGATTACACCAACTTGATAAATAAACTAGCACGGCATCGTCGTTGTTGGGTTTTCTCAAAACAGTAGTCATTATCCACGATGGATCTTTCACTAATGAGAAGCAATAGAGTCTGTAGACTGCAGACACAAGGAAGATTTCTCCAATCCGATAACTCTCCCCCCCAAGAAATCTCCAAATATTTCGTCTCCCTAGAGAGTTATCACACTGTGGATGAAACTCTCGATGATGTTGACGAATCTTTCATTGATTGATGCAGTGACGTTACCTGATTCTTCAATGATGACTGCTGCGCTGCTGCAATATTAGTTTTGATCCGCCCCTCCCGGGTGAAGTCATTATTTACGTCACATCAAATTATCTTCGAAATAACGGATGACGAAACATCCCAACCGCACCCATTCTTTTCTATGACCATAATAACGTTTTGTAAGACGGGAGGGGAACCTTGAGACAAACGCCAGCGCCCCAAAGGTATTATATTGTCATGGAGACGAAGTATCAATTTTTGACACACGGTCATTTCAGAGTGTACTGAGAGTCATTGGTGACTACACCAGGCCCAAAATTCAATTCAGAGCATGCCAAGGGAGTGGAGAGGACGGGGCGCAGTAATTTATTGGCGTGGACCCCTGCGTATTACTGTAAGGGGGGACAAAGAGTCGACGAATGAAACGATGCGGCTTGTGAAATGGAAATGATAAGATTTCCTGAATTGTTGGATTGAGTTAGATCTCGATTATCGCCAACTATTGGCTTTATTACGTTTTTTTATGCGACAAAGATGACTATTGGCGATAAAGGAACAGACTGATTCGGGGTCTAAAAGCGTCCAAATCAATCAATATAACATTCTCTGAGTGCTTCGATCTCAGTCAATCCCCTACCGATGATAGTGATAATTGGACGTGCATGAATGAGCATTATCTCAGCTGCAGTCAGCTTCAATGGCCGGCTTAATCGGCTGGAAATTGATCGAGATCGAAGAGTGCAAAGATGTCCTGAAAATTAAGGTACAGACTAGTTTTAGACTGGTAAGTAAGTACGTAATACTAGCTAACTTACTCGTAGAATAGATACCACCAGCAGATTTTGACCATGGTAGACCATGTTGTCCACTGCAATAGGAGCCTACGCACAACGCAGAATGCTTCTGTATCCAGAACCAATGATCATCAATGTCAGCAGGTATCATGGGCTTGCTATCACTATAATTTCAACTGATACTTTGCCCTCGATGGCGTTGATATTACCTCTACTTTAGAGTTGAAACATGCTGGAATGAAGATAAATCTTTGCATTATATGCAATTAGGTGCTCTGGACAATGAATTGTATACATTTCACAGTGCCTTATTGTACTTAATACTATTGTGGATAATTCGATTGACGATCATGACATTTTATTATCAAAAAATGGGCGTCGTTTCAGCGTAGTGAATAATTTTCACGTTTATCCCCCACAAGTAGATATCATTCAGCATTCACTCCACTGTCCATGATGAACGGCTACTTCCCACACAGTACTCCCCACCCCCTCTCAGTTCGCACTATTTTCGTCACAATCCAATATTTAACATGAAATAAAACTAATCTTCTCCGTGTTTGCAGAAATAATAAGCGCATTTGTGAGTTGCCCTTCTGACGACGACGTGTTGACTCATCATAACAGCGATAGTTGTGTCCATTCCACAAGCCCAGAGCATCCATAATACTTTATTGTTCAATTTGGCTGCCCTCACTATCGTGTGCTGGCCATCTAAATCATTTCATTTGTCGATGATCGACGATTAATATTGTGGCCGGAAAATAATACCGAGCGGCGATTATCGAATTCAGCATGAATGCAAGCCCCACTCGAAGGAATACCGGCGCCGAACCATCCCCATATATATAAAGTATCATCGCGTGATGAAGGGGAGACGAGACGGACGTTTATGGTTGACGTAACCATCACTACAATTGCTTGGCGACGGCTGAAAAAGATGATGGCCGGTGCCGTGTAATGAGGCTCCACCACAACCCCACACACACTACCGCGGCCCAAACCAACGGTCAACATTGATCATATTGGTCCAGTTGATGATCCTGATGCAGGGGTTAGACGGTTGGTGGCGTCTATGGCATCCATTAGCGGCACAGCGCTAAGTGAGGTTTAAACCTCACTTAGATTCTAAATGCGGGTAAAAACCTCACATGGGGTATAGAGTCGACGGATGTGATCCGAAGCCACAACAAGACGAGAAATTAATAGTAACATAACACACATCATCATCTGTTAACACATTTTTTGCCATTTTTGTTGTCAACTTCACTTCTTCATCCATCGCGGCGGGCCTCCTCTTCCTTCTTCAGTCTTCTGCTGACAAACATTTGTGAGCGGTGAAAAATGAGCGAAGATAAGGACAATGGCACGATGTTGTGTTGCGCTTCGTGCGGCATTGCAGAAGTTGATGACATTAAATTGAAGAAGTGCACTGCTTGCTATCTCGTTCGATACTGCAGCATTAAATGCCAGAAGGATCATAGGCCGCAACATAGGCGAGCGTGCAAAAAAAGAGCGGCAGAATTACGTGATGAGCTCTTATTCAAGCAACCAGAGAGCAGCTATCCTGGGGACTGTCCGATTTGCTGTTTACCCATGCCTATTGATAATTTAGACAAACTCACAATGAAAGAATGTTGCAGTAAAGTGATTTGCAACGGCTGTGGATATACCAATCAGGTACGAGAGTGGGAAATGAGGGTTCAACACACGTGCCCATTCTGTCGAGAACCGAGGGTCGAAACCCGTGAACAAAGTGACAAACGAATGATGAAAAGAATTGAGATGAATGATCCAGCTGCTATGTCCCACGAGGGAGGAGTACAATACAACAAAGGGGAGTATAGCCAATCAGTTGAATATTGGACAAAGGCTGCTAAATTAGGAGATTTGGAGGCGCATTATAGACTGGCAGGTATGTATCGGGAAGGGCAGGGTGTGGAGAAGGACAGGGGGAAGGAAATGTACCATCTGGAAGAGGCTGCGATTGGTGGGCATCCCATTGCTAGATACCAACTTGGAGTGAGTGAATACGAAAATGGTAATACTGAGAGAGCAGTGAAACATTGGATCATCGCTGCCGCACAAGGATTCGATGGCTCGTTGGCAGTGTTGAGGGGAGGATTTGCGAAGGGGATTGTTGGAAAAGATACTTTTGCTGCTGCTCTCCGTGCACACCAGGCAGCTGTAAATGC
The DNA here is from genome assembly GCA_037178625.1 of Skeletonema tropicum. Lineage (NCBI taxonomy): Eukaryota > Bacillariophyta > Thalassiosirophyceae > Thalassiosirales > Thalassiosiraceae > Skeletonema > Skeletonema tropicum. The sequence goes on along the minus strand of CM074133.1, from coordinate 3,790,412 downwards.
AACCAAGAGTCCGCAAAGGGAGACAGCCGAAGAGTACTATCGAAATAGGAAACCAATTCCTGTCTGAGAGTAGCAATGATCCAATGTTTCACTGCTTTCTTTGTACTGCCATTTTCGAACTCCTTACATCCAAGATCATGTATAGCTATGGTACATATTTTCTAGTAGAGGTCAAGTGCTGAGATACACCAAGAGCAAGGATCGAATACGAATACACTATCCACCACGAGTGAATTCGTGGATAGTGAAGAAAGCGGGTTAGTGTTAGAAACTTAGGGAACTCTGGGGCGCAGACTAATATAATAATGATCAGCAATCATTTCAAAGATTCTTCATGCACCCGAAGATCATGAGTATGAGCAGGTACTATTAATCAGATTTTCGCTAACCAATCATACTTTCTATTACAGTGAATCCTCTCCTGTGTGTGTAAAGATGTGTTTGATTATCGTCCGTCAGGGCCCTTTGTGCTTCAGTCGTACAGCAATGGAACAGTTCAATGCTGACGGAGTCAGATAAAGGATTAATTTTCAGTTGAATCAAATGTTAATTTATGAGCTGTATCGATAGCAAGATGATGAACTTAAATCAATCCCATTCAGGGCCAACGAGAACACGAGGCATAGAGCATCTAAGATGTGGCTTCACGATGGACAGTCTAGTGAATATGCGGAATACCTTAGCTGAGTGAGGTAAATACGGAACCATTCTGCGAATACGCTACCTGCAGCATCCTTCCCTTCCATGAACGAAGCTACGTCTTCACAGAGAGATAAAAAAACAAGGTCCCACCACTAACAAAACTTTTACGTACAAATTATTAGCTAGCAAAACCAACTTCGCCGAGTGCCATCAAAAGAAGAACAAAACACCACCTTATGTTTTGCATAGAATATCGGCCTACGATGAGTAGAAGACAGAGGCATCATAATAAATAACACATAAACTAATATATTTAATTGTTTACACCACCGCTGCGGCGTCGGCCTGTTCCGTCGCCATCTCGTCTTGCTTTTTGTACCAAGCCTGGACAAATTTGTCATATCTCGCTTTCGTCTCATCATCAAAGTTGTCGTAATCGGCATCGTCCACATCTCCTGCGATGAATGCAAGCTCATCGTAGGTTAGATATTCCGAAATATCATGCTGCTCCATGTTTGGAAGAGCATATTTCAACTTCTTATCAGCCTGGCCTTCAAGATCTAATCCCTCCTGCATCTCCTCAACAATCACACCTCTTGCAACTCTCTCCCTTGGTTCAATGGACGTCAAGTCCATTGCAGCACCACCATCCTCCCCATCACCGTAATCCAAACGGCACGCCTTCCTCACACGAAAGTTTGTTGACCACTTCTTCCTCCACTCCTTTGTACGTTCGGTGGTACACTTCGGTAGAGTTTGAGTTACAAAGTACCGAAAGCCTTCTGTAGCAGTAACATACTTTGCAAGCGTGCAGGAACTGACTGGCTGTACCTTCTTCTCGCCACCTGCAATGAATGATGCCAATCTTTCCCAACTGATACACCCGTTGGTCTTTTGCAAAGCTGTCTTTATCTCAGACACAATGTTAGCAGCAATGCTCTTCTCAGCCTCTGCACCCAATTTCATCTCGTGCAATTGTAATTCATCAAGTTTGTCGTATGCTTCTTTCAGTTCTTTGTCGAGTATAATCATCCCAGGATTGTTCTTCCGTTGCAGCTTCTTAAAATAATTGTATGGTGTGTACGTCTTCTTTCGCATCTCTGGTGAATTGAATATTGTTCTGCCGGCGTCACTCCGTACCTTGCGCTTCTCTGAACAGTTGTTGAGCAAATGGAAGTTCACACAGTGCCTAACCTTATGGGCGGACACACCGTATGCATAGGCAAGGTCAGCATGCGGGGTAAATCCTTCAGGCCATTGCTCCCTATCAAATAAAAGGATGATGCGTTCCAATTCCGATTTGATCCTCACAAGTTTATTGTTTTCCAATTCATTGAGGTGTGATTTCATTTCCCCCTTCTTCGTCCCCTTTTCGTATTTATTGTATTCGCCCTCGTAAATCCTCAACCATGCCTTCGGCTTGGATCGTCCGTCACGTAAATGTACCAACAGTGGATTGGGATGAGGTTCATATTTGCTCCAACCTCGGCTTTGAATGATGATGTGTTTTATACCTCGAGGAGAAGTAGGTGGTGTTGGTGGTTGTGTTAATGGACTGGACCGTTGTTGAGGTTGGTGAAATGGTGCTAGAATGGATGGACGAGCTACATCTGTGCCGTTGGTCCGTCGTCAGTTGTCACAAGTGGATTGAGGCTGGTGATGCGTAGACGATTGACATTTTTCTCGAGCGACCCGTCCATGCAATATCTGATATCAAATAATCCGTCGGCGTGGTCTTTTTGAACGAAACCGTTTCTGCCTTCACTATTCGGTCTGCCGACGAAATTCTGAGGTGCAACATGAACCAATTGGCCAAACAACGGAGGAGGGTATATGCGACGGATGTTGATATTTTCAGTAATGGTAATGCCAGGCCTGAGTTGAATTGTGACTGTTCAAGGCGATAGTCTGAAGCTTATTCTTAATTTCAATTAGCGCTTCCTTCTTTCTATGAGATCAACAATCAGCATAATAGCCACTGAAGTATGCTCTGTACGATGAGCCGGCCCAAGTTGCTGCATTAGCCCAGGAAGTTGGAGCAAGCAGACCAACAGACACTATAGGTCTGCACTAGTGTGAGTTGCGCGGCGTCGTTTTCGAACACCGTCCCGTGCACCGTCCGTGCGGGACACAAACAAGTGATTTTATTTTATTTTTTATTAATAAATAAGTGATTAGTTTAGGATGGTATTCAGGAGCTATTTACTGGGCAAGCTGAATCTGAATTGCCCATTTTAGGTAATAAGAGGAGTGCGGCCTATCTCATAGAGTTCAGTAGCAAGTCCGCGCTCCTCTTGTCACCTGTGCTCTAGGTGATGGCATGTTCCCCCTCCCTCCTACTCTCAACTGCCTCTCGACAGGTGAGAGTGAGAGTCCTCACTCAACCTCTGCCACCGCAGAGGTGGGGGAGAGGGGATTACTCCCCACTCCAGGTGTGCCAGTTGGACATCCCCGTCCCCGGCCCATTCTCAATGAGTGGCCGGATGCGGTGGTGCCTGTCCCTACTCCCTCTGAGCAGGAGGGAGTTTGCCCGGACTAGGGCAAGTGATTTTATGCTTCACGAGCGCTTGCCGCGAGTGAAGACATAAGGTCACGAGTTTTGTGTCGTGGCGGGCGACGGTGTGAGAAACGATCAGCGCAATAAACACGAGTGCCCGACCTGACTGTGTCGTGACTCGGGCGGAGCCGGAGCGCAAAAAAGATCGGACAAACACACACTGCTCAAAAGGCGGCCACAAACGATGAATCAAGACTTAACTCAGCGCACTTGCGCCTGACGAACTAAGTATAATGTCGCCTCTTGAGGGCCCACCAGAACCAGACGTACTTTAAAATTTCTGTTACATATAATTTACCTTACCCCAACACTCGTGTATCGCTGCGCTCTCCACTCGTGCTTGATAATCATTCCTGCGTGAGGACAATAGTGTTACCTCGTTTTCAGAAACTCGGGCGCGCCATCTTCGAAATTCGAAATTGTCGACGATTCGAGAATAGACACCGCGTCTGTTCATTGATGAATTCGAATTTTCGAATGATTGCGCGCCCGAGTGTCTGAAAAAGTCGCGGCCAAGCGATTTGCATTTTGTAGTATCAATAGGCGCAATTTTTACTTGCTGCCGTGTCTCCTACCGTGAGTGTCGTGGAGTGAGTGGACGCTTTTTGAGCAGTGTGTTCGTTTTTTTTGTGTCCGGCCCCGTTGCGACAGGTACTGAGAAGGTGCTCGGTTGGGCACGACGGTTCAGCTACGCGTGAAAATGACGGTTAGCGTCTCTCGCGCGCATGCTCTCGTTATTTCTCCACTTCTGTAACAGAATAGTATAATGACACATTAAAAGACACACTATCAGCGCATTTCGTCATTGTTTGTCACACAAATCTGGAATTTTCCAGTTGACACTAACCGTCGCCGTGAACCGTCGTGTGGGAACGCGCTAAAAAAAATGAGATAGGAGTCCCACGAGGTGCGAATTCGTTTTTTGTTCACGTGAACATCATCAACAACACCTTGGCCGGCTGGCCTCGTACTTCTACTCGTTGATTGGTAGAACCCTATGGAAACGATATAACGGGTTATCATCTTTTTCAGTCTTCTACTGTCAAACGTTTTGAGCGGTGAAATATGAGTGAAGAGAACGATAGTGGCACGATGTTGAGCTGCGCTTCATGCGGCATTGCAGAAGCAGAAGTTGATGGCATCAAATTGAAGAAGTGCACCGCTTGCTATCTCGTTCGTTATTGCGGCGTTGAGTGTCAAAGAAATCATTGGCCGAAACACAAACAAGCGTGCAAGAAACGAGCAGCTGCATTACGTGATGAATTACTATTCAAGCAACCGGAAAGCTGTTATCTTGGGGACTGCCCAATCTGCTGCTTACCTCTGCCGCTTGATGTATCAAAATCCACCATAAATTATTGCTGCTGTACAATGATTTGCAATGGCTGCGTTTATGCTGATTGTGTAAGGATGATGAGGGAAGGGGTGATTAAATATACGTGCCCATTCTGTCGAGCAACTACACCCGAAACAAATGAACTGCGTGATAAACAAAGGATGAAAAGAATTGAAGCAAATGATCCAGTTGCGATTGGCGGTCAAGGAACGGAACAATACGCGAAAGGAGATTATAGTGGGGCGTTTGAGTATTGGAAAAAGGCTGCTGAATTTGGAGATGTGGAGGCGCATTGTAGACTGGCAGCTATGTATCAATTAGGGAGAGGTGTTGAGAAGGATAGGGGAAAGCAAATGTACCATTTGGAAGAGGCTGCTATTGGTGGTCATCCCAAAGCTAGACACCTTCTTGGAGTGAAGGAATTGGGAAATGGCAATGTCGACAGAGCAGTGCAGCATCACGTTATCGCTGCCAAACAAGGAGAAGATGATTCAATCAAAATGCTGATGGATGCATTTAAATTGGGATTCGTCAGCAAAGATATCCTTGCTTCTACTCTCCGTGAGCATCAGGCCGCTGTAGATGCAACCAAAAGTCCGCAGAGAGAGGCAGCCGAAGAACGCTATCGAAATAGGGCCAAGAAATGAGATTAGGCGGTTGTTTGTTCAAACGTGATTCTCGATCTCGGCAAAAAGGGATAGCAATGAATATAGGAGGGAAAAATGGAAGGGAATAACGCAGTTGCGATTGGTCATCTAGGAGTTGATGAATGCGTAAAGATCATATTGTATTACTGCTTAGAGTATTTTCGATGGCTGCATGCTGGCTTTGATTCACGTTCTTATTATTTGGCATCACATCCAATTGTTGTTGTAGACTGGCAGATTCAGAGTAGCGGACCTCCTTTTACAAGAAAGATTGAAACGAAAGAGTAGGGTTCTCTTTATGGAGCTTGAAAGTCTTCGACTCAATCTGCTTGCTGCGCCAAGCAAAAGCAAGAACGCTTCCTACTTTCAGCCATACCACATATTGTGATTGTGATTCAAACCTACCCGTCGCGATATTTGTCGAGATTTTCACTGCTGTGCCCTGATTATTGGGTCCGTCGCCTTTTTCTATGGTCATGCTACCGCCATCTGATGATTGAGAGTCACCGGCCACAAAGGTATAGCAGCCCCAGCAGTGGCAGAACCAGAAGCACCCTTGCTTCCAACGTGATGGTGATGGAGCCGCCAAGCGTGTACTGGACCCTTCTGTCTGTGAGAGCAGTCTCCGCCAGATGCAGATGTGGAAAGTACAGTAGCAATGCTACGTCACCGGAGTTTGCTGTGAATGCGTTTCCAGTTGCAAGATCGAGAAGTATGCTGTGGCGCTTCCAATCTTGCACTCGAAGATCCAGCGGTGAAAGCTACAATAACGCGCTGGAAATGAGATGAAGTCCCATCTGAGTCCCGTTCGAGACTCGAGACAGGGAGCGAATTCCGAATTCACGTTGTTGGTTGTTGCCACCCTACATAGGATCTTCAGACACCTGTCTGAGTCACTTGGAGGACTCAGTCTCTGCACATGTGCAGAGTCCCTCTGAAGAGGACTCCCACATGTGACAGAAGATCCTATGTAGGGTGGGTTGTTGCTTCTTGCTTCACGCTTCACTTCGATGGCCTCCTCTTCCTTCTACTCGTTGTTGGTAGAACCCTGCGGAGTCAACATCACGGGTGTTATATTCCTCTGTAGTCTTCTCCTGACGGCATTTTTGAGCGGTTAAATATGAGCGAAGAGAACGATAAGGACAATGGCATGATGTTTTGTTGCGCTTCCTGCGGCATTGCACAAGTTGATGGCATCAAATTGAAGAACTGCACTGCTTGCGATCTCGTTCGTTATTGCGGCATTCAGTGTCAAAGAAATCATTGGCCGAAACACAAGAGAGACTGCATGAAACGGGCGGCTGAATTACGTGATGAGTTATTATTCAAGCAACCGGAAAGAAGTTATCTTGGTGACTGCCCCATCTGCATGATACCGCTGCCCCTTGACTCAAAGAAATGTAGTATGATGGCATGTTGCAGTAAAATCATTTGTAAAGGCTGCGTTTATTCCAATCTGAAACGAGAGAGGGAAATGAAGGTTCAACACACGTGCCCATTCTGTCGAGAACCGACGTCCAAAACCAGTGAACAAAAAGACAAACAAATCATGAAAAGAGTAGAGGCAAATGATCCAGCCGCGATATGTCGAGAAGGAATAAGGCAACACAGCAAAGGAGATTATAAAAAAGCATTTGAATATTGCACAAAATCTGCTGAATTAGGAGATGTGGAGGCGCATTATAGACTGGCAGATAGGTATTCAGAAGGTGAGGGTGTTGAGAAGGACAGGGCGAAGGCAATTCACCATCTTGAGGAGGCAGCTATCGGTGGTCACCCCGAGGCTAGATACGTTCTTGCATGTGAGGAATGGGAGAATGGCAATAAGGAAAGGGCAGTGAAACATTTGATCATCGCTGCCGCCCAAGGACACGATGTGGCGATAACAGCGTTGAGAGAAGGATTTGTGAGGGGGATTGTCGAAAAAGATACGTTTGCTGCTGCTCTCCGTGCACATCAGGCAGCTGTAAATGCTACAAAGAGTCCGCAAAGGGAGACAGCCGAAGAATTCTATAGAAATATGGCCAAGAAATGATTAGGCAGTTATTTGTTCAAACAAGATTCTCGATCTCGGCAAGAAGGGATAGCAATGGAATAGGAGGGAGAGAAATGATGACGTTGCGATGCGATTGGCCATTGAGCATTAGATAAATGCATTGAAAAAATTATATATATATTACTGCTTTGAGTGTTTTTCGAAGGCTGCATGCTGGTTTTGATGAACGTTCATTTTGCTGTTGTAGGCTGGCAGAGCAGTCGGGCCTCCTCACAAGAAAGAGGGAGACGAGCATGAATAGATGTCTTTCTCTAGTGCTTGAAAGTCTTCGACTCGATCTGCTTGCTTTGCCAAGCAATAGCAATAGCAATAGCAATAGCAATAGCAATAGCAATAGCAATAGCAATAGCAATAGCAATAGCAATAGCAATAGCAATAGCAATAGCAATAGCAAGATCTCTTCCTACTTCCAGCCATGTTGATTATTTTCACGATATGCAACCCTTCCTTCGGCGTACTCCCTCTGCGGACTCTTGGTTGCATCTACAGCTGCCTGGTGTGCACGCAAAGTTGAAGCAAGGTCCTCTTTGCTGATAAGACCTTCTTTGAATGCAACCATCAGCTCTTTGGTTGAATCATCATATCCCTGCGTGGCAGCGATGATCCAATGTTTCACTGCGCGTTCCGCATTTTGGTTATTCCATTCGCAACATCCCAGATTGTGCCTAGCTACTGGATGCCCACCGATAGCTGCCTCTTCCATATGGTATAATGCCTTTCGCGCATCCTTCTCAACACCTTCACCATCATGATACATAACTAACAATCGACAATGCGCATTGGCATTGCCCAATTCAGCAGCCTTAGTGAGGAACTCCAATGCTTTTCTGTAATTACCCTTGTCGCATTCCTCTGCTCCGTGTTGGCACAGCGCAACTGGTCGCTTCTATTCTTCTCATCATTTGTCTATCATTTTCTTCCTCTGTTTTGGGTTCATCTTTTCGACAGAACGGACAACGTGATGGAACTAGTGATGTTTCATTTCCCCGCTTATGATAAGCAAAAAAGCAGCCATTGCAAATGGACTTACTGCAGCACGCCTGCAGAATAGATTTCTGACAATCAAACGAGAGTGGTAAACAGCATATTGGACAATCCCCAACATGAGTACTCTCCGGTTGTTTGAATAATAATTCATCACGCAATGCGGCGCGGCCGCTTTTCAATAGATTTCCCTTTGTCAGCTGCGCCCAAGAAATAATATAGCAACGCAATTAGGCAGGGACAAATGATCCAAAAATCAATGCTGATGAAGGAAAAAGAAATGTCCATTATTTACGTCGATGTCCGTAACAGCATGCTGGAAACGATCTTATGATGTCATGTCATGTCATGTCACCCTACATAGGATCTTCAGACACCTGTCTGAGTCACTTGGGAGGACTCGCTCAGCACACGTGCTGAGACCCTACCATTTTTTACAGATTTAGTTGAGGGGCATCTAACAAATTACTAGTTGTTTGAGGAGCTACCGGCTGTGTCGATCGAGGGTTTGCAATTTTGCTCATCCATTTTGTTAGTGATCTTACTACGGTGAAACCCATCCTACCGCATCTTTCAACATAGCATCCCCAGATCGGCAAGCCATGGGTGAACATTTTGCGTTATTGTTCTAAAGGGTATATGTCAGCGTTTGCGCCCCGCATTGGCGGGGGAATGGCCAAGACTACGCTTAATAACACCATTACCATGGTCTCGACGGAGGGTGTCGAGATCGACGTCGACGGAGCATTCGACTCTACGCTCAATAAACCATCATATCCCATGTCATGACAATCATCGTCATTCGTCATTGCTTTATGCTTGATCGATGATAAAGCGCGCTAAAAATGAGATGGCTATCTTCAGGTGGGGATGGAGGATGGAGACATACATAGATAGATAGATAGATTATTTTAGCATACCTACCCTGGCAACCGCCGGCACTGCTGCACGTTCGCCAATCAACAATCTGTGATCAATCTCTCTGTGTGATAAGTATCGCTTTGTGGGGTGAGGATATGCGGCGTGGAAGGACTACTTATGCTATGGCTATGCAAAACCTCTACATGTTATGTACAAACAAGTTAGTCCCATGTCCCAGTCCCAGGCAAGAACACAACACAGGCTTCGCCTTCGCTAGTTACAATCCCACGCAGGGAGAGGGAGAGGAGAGCAAGAGCAAAGCGTTCAATGCAACACAGTATGCTCTCATAACAGGAAAATACGACAAGGCAACGCAATATATCAATACAAAACAATCTCTCAACAACGATACAACAACATGAAGTTCTACTCAGTCCCCTTCTCAGTCATGGCCGTGCTCTTTCATGGGTCTTATTATGTCGACGGAAACGGAAGCAAACTCGGCATGGATACAATGGCAGATACCGATGCTCATGCTGATCACCGAAGCTTACGACCCCAAAGCAACAAAAAGTGTCTAGACCGTTGTTCCGAAAGATTCGCAAAATGCAAGAAGGACTGTCCCAGTACTCAACCTCCTCCTCCTACTACTACCACTCAGGTTCATTCACGTGGAGAATTCCAAATTAGAAGTATTTTCGATTTGAAATTGCACGATAGAGGGGTTAAGACAGTCGGATCCGCATGTAACCTTGGTTGCAAGCGACATAGCTTCAGCGCACATTCCGAAAACGAGAGCTTTTTGGCATGCGGTGGTCAACTCGATACAAAGAGAGCACGCTGGGCCAGCAATGACGTAACGGATTGTAGGGTAAGGATCCAATATTGCAAGCACCATCTGCATCTATATTCCGATTCCGCTCCTTGCAAGTGGGAAATTAAGGAAACTTGCTCGTGGTTGGCTTGACCTTCACTTGCTTTGTTTGAGTTGACTTCGACTTTGACTTTGATTGTGATTGGCTTGGCTTGGCTTGGCTTGACCTGACTTCAATTGACTTTGACTTTGACTGGCTTAGCTTGGCTTTGGTCGAACCGTTTGAGTTTGACTGTTTGATTTGACAAAGATATAAAAGGTAGAAGTAAAAGTAAAACCTAACACAGTAAACAGTAACGTGTAACGGTAACGTTGAATTCTGCCATCTGAAGGTATATAATTCCGTAGCAGCACAACACGTCACCACACGACTTCTATCAATTACTACATTTTCCGTAACAACTGTTTTTGTCAATCGGTACAGCATTTGTGACGCCCTGTGCAGCATTTATGCCGTCATTTTTGTCAAAATGACAATCCTACGTAGGAATAGTAGAAGCCCCGTAGAAACTCAACTCGTGCCACCACAACATCAAAAAGTAACCACCATGACACAAGAGATAGTCACCTATCCTGCTATTTACGTTCACTAGCCTCGCTGACGCTCGTCTAGCCGCTGCGCGGGTTTTCTAAATAAGAGAGGAGGCACCGGCTATCTACTACGATATTGATTGTGTCTACTTATATACATAGGAGTATTCAAATAGTACGTTATGTAACACTTTAATAATTATGTAATAAAGGTTGTACATTGCCTTCTACGAATGCTGTGTAGTGATAACTGAGAAACGGTTGGGAGAATATTGATTTATGTGAGAGGGATTATCTATGAAGAGGTTTAATGTGAACGTGTGGAAACGATTGAAGACAGGTAGGAAGAAATTAGAGCGAGACGTAAATCATTTGGTGAAATAATATTCTACAGGACTGTTAGTATGATTTGGCAGAGTTAGTACCCACTCTCGGATTCCTTCTTAATGTTGGTGAAAGTGGTGATGTAATTGATGTTAGAAGTGAGAGCCTTGTTGTACAATGTAAGAGTATCATGTTCATTTCTGATATTGTTGAGGGTTTCAAGATCGACCCCAGAACTCTGTGCAACAACTCACCACAAAGGCCGCACGTAAATCTGCTCCTACAGCCGCAGGGGTCAGAAAACCTCACCGTTACCGTCCGGGAACAGTTGCTCTCCGTGAGAGTGAGATCCGTCGTTACCAAAAGTCCACTGATCTTCTTCTCCGAAAAGCACCCTTCCAGAGATTGGTCAGGGAGATTGCACAGGACATGAAATCAGACCTCAGGTTCCAGTCCACAGCCATTTTGGCATTGCAGGAGGCGAGTGAGGCTTATCTCATTGGCCTCTTTGAGGACACAAACTTGTGTGCAATACATGCAAAGCGTGTGACCATCATGCCAAAGGATATGCAGCTGGCTCGTCGTATAAGGGGAGAGCGTGCCTAATATTAAAAAACTAAAATAAATAAAGACTGCCAATCAATGATTGGTGAGCGCCCTTTTTTGGGATTTATAATTCTTCACTTTCTCTTTCTGTGAATCCACATTGAATCCGAATTACTTAAAACACATTCTTCCTTTCTGCCTCATCTTCTTACCTAGTAACGCAAATGTTACGGCGCTTGCTCGGTGGGGCATCTTCATTATCGGTGTCTGCATCCAGTGCTTCACGCTTCACGTTTGAGTCCGATTTGACTTCATCGTTCTCGTAGTAGACTTGCTCGCTGACCTCGACCCTGACAATATAAATGTTTTCAAACTGACCACACTTCTTTCCTCTCTTCCATTCACCGAATCCGAGTAGGTCCATTTGCCTCTTCCGTGTGTCCCCCCCTGAACAATCAAATCTAAGCCAATCAAAGAAAGAGTCAATCGAAAATTCTAAACACGGGGGGGCAAGGGGGGGTGTCCCCCCTGAACAATCAAATCTAAGCCAATCAAAGAAAGAGTCAATCGAAAATTCTAAACACGGGGGGGCAAGGGGGGGTGTCCCCCCCTGAACATTCAAATCTAAGGCAATCAAAGAAAGAGTCAATCGAAAACTCTAAAAACGGGGGGGGGGGCAAGGGGTCAAATCAAGCCAATCAAAGAAAGAGTCGATCGAAAATGCCCGTGAAGGCCAAAGGACACGCCAAAGGGCCCGGACAGAACGACAGAACGACCGACCGACCGACCGACAGAACGACAGAACGAACGACCGACAGAACGACAGAACGAACGACCGACAGAACGACAGAACGAACGACCGACAGAACGACAGAACGAACGACTTAGCTCCTCTCATTATTTAGATCCATGTTGTTGAATAAGCTTCAGTGTTAATAGGAGACCTCTCTCACTGTGCTCACTTGGTCGTAATAGTCGCAGTCTGCCACTGTCATTGCTACCATCTTGTCGATTGCATATTACGCAACACGCTACATAAATATTTTCACGTCTTCGGATACGTATTGATTGCCGTCTTGTCACCATGTCCGGCGACGGCGATAGGATCGCAGCCATCCTCAAAGGGATGAGGGGTTCAAGAGTAGAGGATCATAAACATGCTAGTCGTGGTGGGAATGCCTACCCAAAAGAAGTGCGTGAGATGGTCATTGAGTTGATGGTGTGGGGGAACGGAATTGCATCCGTCAAGACACCAGATGTGAGGCGCCTACAGGAACAAAATATATAAGTTCCCTTCTCTGCAGACTTGCAGAAGGTGGCTGAGACAGCATGTTCTGCTAGGAAAGATGCTACTGGGAATAAGGTGGCTACGAGGGAGATTGACGGGGAGGTCCTCGTCCAACTTGCCTCATATCGTGTTATCCGGCCTGATGCTAGATTGTATGAAGTGAAAGCCTATTTACACAACAGATTTCCAAACATTGAACCATACTCTGATTCACAGATCAGTCGGGCAGAGAATCGACTTGGTCTCTCGAGAAAAGCTGCGTCATCAACATCGCAAGAGGCCTACACGCCTAAAAATCTACTCAAGCGGAAAATGTATTGGGAACGTCCTTTTCCCCTTGGAATTGCGGGAGAAACTACCGCCAATATCATTGACATTGATGAGGCTCGCTTCAAACTGGAGTCGACGGACCGCTCTTACGGAAAGGTGGCCTGAGAGTTCCGATGCAATTTAAGAGGAAGCTACAAAAAGGGAGATCCCGGAACCAATTTAATTATGGCAATATCTGGAGACACGAACAATCCTGTATCATTCCATCGGCAGTACTCTGCAGGAGGGACTGATCTATTCCGATTCTACACCTTCATGAGTGAATTGATCCAATTTCTCAATCATAACTACCCTGGCCGGAGTTTCCTCTTTACTATGGACAATCTCAACATCCACAGGCACTTCATTGTTCTAGAACTAATAAAAGAAGCTGGGCACCGGATAGTGTTCAGGGCGCCTTATTGGAGTTGTGATGGAGCTATTGAGTATGTGTTCAATACCATTCATACCTATCTTGAAATGAATGATGAAAAGATGGAGGATGTGAATGCGTTGGAAAATAGAATAAATCTCATCATTGGTAGTTTGGAATCCTTCAGAAGATACTTTTTGCATGTTGGTTTCCTAGATAACTAAGGAGATGATCAATCGAAATGTGTAAAAATATATGAACTAAGTTTATAAAAACTACTGCAATGAATGAATGCTACTTCTTCTTTTGCATTGCTTTATGAACGTTGGTAATGTGTTTTGCTACATCTGTAGAAGTCATCTCTCCGGCTTTGCGCTTGTTGTGCGCGAGTTTGGCAAAGCTGGTCATGTTCGGATTGTAGGGCTTGGTGGTCAGTGCTTCTGCAGCACCTACGGCTGCATGAAATTCATCAGGGTCGCTACCACCATCCAATTCAAAAGCGTAAGTTTGTACACATTCACGAGTATCTTTTACGTGCTCAGGAGATGATACATCATCCTCTGGTGTTTTGAATTGTCCAGGTTCAGAGTGCTGGTTGAAACTGCTTCGTGCGAATGAGATGCCACTATCAAAAGAATGGTTTGACGCATAGAAATGAGGATTCAAAACCTCATTCATGTGACTACCGGATAACCCCACGCTATACTGCATAGGCGTAGTCTGCTGCTGCAACGATTGCATCATGTGATCAGAACTGGAATGGACGGTCGTGATGCCACCTGCACCTGTCCGATTTTGCGAGTCAGCGCCTTCTAGACGAGTGTTCCTAGCGCGTGCGGTTGCTGCTCGAGGACCACCACCACCGTGGTTGCGCATGTTAGTATTAGTAACATTGGAATAAGCAGGGCCGCGTGGATTATCTGCTTGGGTGACAACCGTTTGAAAGAAGTTTTGAGCATTCTGAGGCGGAGGATTGTGCACAATATAATGAGCCTGGCTGTTTTGCCCCGCTCTAGTTGCTATGGCATCAACTTCGTCTGTTACCAACTCAATTTCTCCATTTTCTTTCAAAGCATTGAGAGACGCCGCAACATGATCTCGATGAGTCTTTCCAAACGCAGCAGCCTGATCCAAAAACTTATTCGCTGCAGCCCTTTCGTCATCCTTGGTGTCAGACCTGAGTTTCTGCATCTCATAGTAGCGCATGATCTCATCATGGTTGATGTCATCAAAAACAAATTGACAACTACATTTGCAAGCTGGGCACTCTCCAAGTGGATACTGCTTGCCATCAATTTTACAACCAAAACGGCACTCTTGACCCCCGTAGGCTGAAGAAGCGTAATTTTGCGAACAATGGCAGTGGATCAACTGTTTGTTGCGCACCGGATTGGTGACTTTGTTGACTGCTTTGCCATTGCTATCAACAAGAGCATCGACACGATCCCCAGATTGATATTCATCCAAATGCTTTCTATCCGCGACGAATTTCTTCGTGTTTGCGATGTTCTTCTTCTTATTTTCGTCACAATCAGGTTCCTTGTCACACGAGTCATGGCCGCATTTAGGGCAGTCTCTGTCGTACTTCTTTCCTCCGTCCAAACAATACTCTCTTCTCATCTTTTGAGATGAGAGCTTTATGCTCTTCCCAATCTTGTCACCATTCGACTCACTCACATTCTCTGCCTCTGCCTTGCAGTATCTATGCGCTGCTTCTAGAATCCCAATGAAGGCGCTAATTTCTTTCTTGACACGTATGTTGAGGTTGTCGTCGTTGTATTGAAGAAGTTCCGAGAGGAAACTCCATGCATCCGCCATGACCGAAGACACTCTTGACTTGTTCGTCCTAGCTGCAATTTTTTTCTCGGGAATTGTCGTGAGCGCAATTTTTTCAGCCTTCCTGAAGAGTCGCACGCTTCTGCAGCTTTCACAAGTGATGCTTTGTTCCCAATAACTTTGTTCATTTCATTTATGAGCATAGCTTTGTCTTGCGTCGAAGTTGAATCGCCTACCTTTGTCCCAAGCCTCTTCCCAATAGCAGCCTGTAGCACCGGAGATAGGTGACTAATATTCTCGTTGGCGGCGGAAGATGGTACCGTAATGACATTAGGCGGAGGATCAGATGTTTTTGGTGTAGGTGTAGTTGTGTCATGAAATATATCCTTTGGGGTCTCATCTGAAGCGGACTCTAAGTCGGCTCCTTCTCGTTCTCGCATAGCCCGCAGCATCCTTCTACCTTCTTTTGAGCAAACCATTGGCTTTCCATTGAGTTTGGGCCCAGAGGAATCGTCGGACGAATAGTATGAAGGCTTAGTAGATGAAGGCTTAGTGGGTGAAGACGACGATATCGACAAAATTTCATTGTCCTTTGATGATTTATTAGTTTTGATAGCACTAGGCAACGGCGGCGGCTCGCTACCTCAATGATACCGCATACCATTGGATCCCCCTGCAAGGCGACGATCCTTTTGCCTGCTCTTGAGTGGGGCGGCCTCCTTCGAACTAGAACGTGGTGGTGTCTTCGCCCTAGTTCAGGTGGTTACTTTTTGATGTTGTGGTGGCACGAGTTGAGTTTCTACGGGGCTTCTACTATTCCTACGTAGGATTGTCATTTTGACAAAAATGACGGCATAAATGCTGCACAGGGCGTCACAAATGCTGTACCGATTGACAAAAACAGTTGTTACGGAAAATGTAGTATCATGCTGTCTGATATTTCGATCCCATCTAAGTATTCTGATAAGACCGTTGTAATACTAACACTAACGCCCCATCCCTCTGCACATAACATTCACGAAAAGTACCAGTACCAGTACCAGGCAACCAAGACGCTCGGCTCGTGGCATCCAAATCCAAGATAATATCCAGCGCTGGCGCTGGACCCATAACCATAAGAAGCAGAAGCAGCATAGTTTTGCTATCAAAACCGATCTCTACCGTGTTCCTGTCAATTCTTTCTCTCTTCATGCTGCTTTCCGGCTGATCCGGCTGACCCCCAGCGACCGCTATCTAATATGTTGTACCTGTACCTGTACCTGTTGCTGTAAGAGTCAAGCAAGAACAGCAGCAGCAGGCTTGGCTATTCCCACACAGGGGAGCAGGAGCATTCGTGCAACACAGTATGCCCTCATAAAAGTTTTATTAAATAAAAGAAAAATAATACAACAACAAGTTAACGCAATATCAATACAAAACCACAACTTTTAGTCCCAGTCCCAATCCCAATCCCAAGTCCCAAGCAAGAACACCAGGCTTCGCTAGTTACAATCCCACAAAGCGAGAGGAGAGCAAGAGCGTTCAATGCAACACAGTATGCTCTCATAACAGGAAAATACAAGACAAGACAACGCAATATCAATACAAATTCAAATACAAAACAATCCCTCAACAACGATTACAATTACAACAACATGAAGTTCTACTTCTACTCAGTCCCCTTCGCAGTCATGGCTGTGCTCTTTCATGGGTCTGATCATGTCAACGGAAGCAAACTCGGCACGGATACAATGGCAGATACCGATACCGATGCTGATGCTGTTCAACGAAGCTTACGACCCAAACCCACCCCAAAGCAAAGCAGCAAAAGGTGTCTTAACCGTTGTTACGCAAAATGCCGGAGGGACTGTCCCAGTACTCAACCTCCTCGTCTTCAGGTTCATTCACGTGGAGATTTCCAAATTGGTTGGGACATGTTTAAACCTCACAATAAGGGGGTTAAGACAGTCGGATCCGCATGTCACCCTGGCTGCAAGCGGCATAGCTACACCGCATATTCCGAAAATGAGAGCCTTTTGGCATGCGGTGGTCAACTCGATACAAGAAGATCACGTTGGGTAGGCAGAGACGTAACGAATTGCAGGGTAAATATCTCATACTGCAGGCACCATATTGATTCCGCTCGTTGCAAGTGGGAAATTAAGGAAATCTGCTCGTAATATTCTACTTGGAAAGGACATAGTTGGCTTGACTTACTTTGATTCACTTGACTTTGATTGGCTCGGCTCGACTTGATTGGCTTGACTTGGCTTTGACTCACTTGATTTTGACTGACTTGGCAGAACTAACTTAACTTTGACTGGCTTGGATTTGATTAATTGAACCGTTTGAGATTGACTGCTTGATTTGACGAAGACATAGGTTAAACCTAACAATTGAATTCTGACATCTAAAAATGAAGTTCCTTATCCCAGCACATAACACTCGACTTCTATAAATTATTATGATGTGTTATGTATCGAACTCATCTAAGTCAATCTGATAAGTTTGTTGTAATTGTAACGCTAAAGCCCCATCCTTCTGCGCAAGACATTCCACGAAAAGCACCCACAGCACAAGCATGAACCTCGCACGAATCGTGGTCGTGGCATTATCTCTAGCGCTAGAGCTGGGATACCCGCGAGTAGGAGCTTCTTCAATGACAAGAGATGTATGTTCAGCCCAATATTACTCCCAATCGATATATTCTATCTATAGCCTGACGAGAGCTGCACTGAACGTCGTTCTCTTCAATGACAAAGATGTCGATTCAACCTATCGTAAATATTGCTCCCAATCGCTAAAATTCGATAGAGCCTGACGAGAGCTTTCCGAAACCTCACTGATCGCCCCACAAAGATGCTTCCCAAATCAACTACTGAATCTTTACATCAAACTCGCAAACCTATTCCAAGTGCATACAACAGCACCAACAATGGACAAAACAAGCATAGCCACCGAAGCCTTAATCCATCCATCATGCCTATCACTCCCCTCGACTCCATTCTCACAATCACAATGAAGCATCCAAAGGGAAGAATGAATGCAATAAGAAATGCCAAACTCGACCCAATCAGACTCCAAATCTCGGCCACTCCCTCCACCTTGGTTGCTCCAATGCCAATGTAACAGTAACAGCATACCACGATCATCGATGTGCTGCCATAATGTATCAATGAATTGCGAAACACCCAGTCGCGTTGGATTGCATCTTTGCGAATCAAGATGGAAGTTCTTCCAGGACACATGGATGATATCAAAGGTGATTTGCGTTCTAGAGTACTTCTAGTAGCAGCAGTGTCTTGGTCCATCACAATCGCATCAATCTCATCCTCAGTAGTGATTGCAGCATCATCTATAGTTTCATTACGATTCAGTTTGTGTAATATCCTCCAAAGGAACGTGTCATTACTTGCATCCACTGATGATGAGTCCATATCGGATCGATGATGGGAACGATGAAACAATACATCCACCACTTCGAGCAGAGCATCTCGACATGGCAATGCCATCAAAGGCATGGCCAACATCAAAGTCGTCCCGCATCCAATCCTACCAAGCAAGAACAACCAATACTCTGTCGTATCCTCATTTGGAATCTTGGCAATGGGAATATTCAGCAATACATTCCCCTGTGTGTTGAACCCGTACAACAAGTACCCACCCAGCCCAAAGAAGTACATTAATAAGCAGCTTGCTAGGATGGCCATTCCAGTGACATTCTTCATTCGTTGTCGTGTCGGTCGGTTGAGAGTGTTTTGTATCGATAGTATATTGAAGTGACATAGGAATGCTAACATGACGATTGGAAATGAGAAGAGTACATCTTGAACTGTTGGCACTTTGAAGAATTCAATGTCCAGTGTAGTAGTAGTTGTTGTTGTTGTATCATCTCCTCCATCACTAACATCATGATTGTCTTGATTCTCATTCAAATAACGCTGAAAGCCACCGCGACAAAGCGCAACACACAAGACCGAAATACTTCCAAAGCCAATATAACAATTCCATCGCAGCGCATGCAACGACCTCTGAAACAGAAATGGCAACAACATGACAATAATCCCCATCAGCACTCGATCTCCATGAACATCATCAAAGACCAATCCAACCAACGGTGTCCAAATATCACGAATGAGGACCATATACGCAGCAATCACAAACAGTAAAAAGATGAAAAGCAACCAGCTCACACCCTCCTCCATCCGTTCACCAAACGCACTTCGCACCACCTCACCGTAGCTACTACCACCGCATCGTCGACTAGCATAGCATAACGATATCAAGCTCATGTGCGTCATGTACGCAGACGTGAGCATGAAGAGCGTGGTTGTGAAGATGCCGCATTTTTGAAAGGCGATGGGCAGAGAAAGGACGCCTCCGCCGATGATTGTGGCGATGAGATTGAAGGTTCCGACTAGCAGGCTGGATGGTCGATTGTTGCTGCAGGCTGAGAAGGGTGGTGCGAGATGATCTTGTGGATTTGGGTTGTAGTCGGCTTGATGTTTGTTAGATGATAGCGGAGATAGGAGGAGTGATGTTGATGTTGATGATGTGTTGTTGCCTTGGAAGAGAGGCAGGCTGTCATCCTCGTGAACTATCGTGAAGGAATTGTAGTTCTTCATCGTAGTAGATAGCACAGCAGCAGTTGCTTAAGCTTGTACTCCGTTTGTTTAAATAATAATTCATCACGCAATTCGGCCGCTCGCTTTTCAATAGAATTCCCTTGGATGGCCAGATGCGCCCAAGAAATAATAGTAATACAGCAACGCAATTGGACAGGGACAAGTGATCCAAAAATCAATGCCGATGAAGAAAGGAGGAATGTCCATTATGTACGTCGATGTTTTTACCAGTGCAAGTTCTAATTCAGGCCGCCTGCATGCTCGAAATATCTTGTGTCATGTCATGACACATCTTGATAGATGCTATAAAAATGAGATGGCAGTGCTGATCATATGCGAAAGTCGTACCACTGAGCCACTAGACGTCTAGTGGCTCAGTAGTACGACTTTCGCATATGATCAGCAGGCAGTCTTACCCTCGCCAGCTGGTTAGGGCCCTTGCGCTTTGCGTGCGATGATGTGAATGAAGCAAGGTGTTGTGCCTCTGTGTGCTGAGTATTGTATGCAGAGTGCAATACAGAGATATTCAAAGTATCGTAGTCTCGGCAAGAAATCTATTTGTTAAAGATGCGGCATCACCATCACATACTTTTGTTGTCAGACTGATTTCAGGATGCCTCCTCGCACTCACAGTTGCCTTTCACTTTCAGCTCCAGCTTCAGCGCCATCATCATCATGATGACGTGTCGAGTCACGATACGCATCTCTGAGATTAGAATATGTGCGATTCAGTATATTCTTAATATACGTTTCACACTGTAGACATACTGATTATCAATATCAATCTTGACCTTGGATACTGTTCTGAAAACGAAGAAATGCTTCGGCTGCCTCCCTATGCGGACTCTTGATTGCATCTACAGCTGCCTGGTGTGCACGAAGAGTAGCAGCAAGGTCCTCTTTGCTGACAAATCCCCTCTTGAATACACGCATTAGCTTTTCGATTGATTCATCATCTCCCTGTTTGGCAGCGATGATCCAATGTCTCACTGCTCTGCCATGATTGCCATTGCCCCATTCCTCGCATCCAAGAAAAACTCTGGAATCTGGATGGCCGCAAATAGCTGCCTCTTCCGCGTGATATACTTCCCTTTCCTTGTCCTTGTCAACACCGTGACCATAATGATACATAACTGACAGATTATGATGCGCCTGGGCATTTCCCAATTCAGCAGCCTTTGAATACAACTCAAATGCCCTTCTGTAATTTCCTTTGTCGTGCTGTCGTCCTCCTTCTTGTCGCATTGCAACTGGATCATTTGCCATTATTCGTTTCTTCATGTATTTGTAACTTTCCTCCCTTGATGAGGCTTTGGTTTCTCGACAGAATGGACACTCATCTTTTAGATTGCCTCCTTCTATTCTCACAAGATTGGCATAAAAGCAACCATTGCATATCAGTTTGCTACAGCATGGCATCATGGTAGTCGCTTCATCAAGCGGTGGCAATGGCAACATACAGATCGGACAGTCCCCATCACAGCTGCTGTCCGGCTGCTTGAATAATAATTCGTCTCGTAATTCAGCAGCCCGCTTCTTGCAGTCACGCTTGTGTTTTGGCCTATGCTCCTTCTGGCACTTCACGCTACAATATCGAACGAGGTGGCAAGCGGTGCATTTCTTCAATTTGATGTCATCAATTCCTTCGATGCTGTCCAATCTAGCTAACAATTGAGCTTATTATTGATCATTCCTGAAAAACTTTCTCTAATTCTGGAGTCCAAACGATCGGTGCTTTCTTCTTCTGAATACCGCGGATAAGTTGAGTGAACGGAGAGAGGAGATGGCTTCGTCGAGGCCAGAAGTCACGATACCAGTTGATGAGGCCCACAAGCGTTCGCACTTCGCTAGCGTTGGTAGGCCGTTTCAAATCAAGAACCGCTTGAACTTTCTTCTGCCAAGGTTGAATGCCATTCTTGGAGACCCAATGACCAAGGAAGTCCCCTTCTGCAATACCGAATTCGCACTTCAAAGGGTTAACACTAAACCCTGCCTCTTCAAGGCGCCTGAACACTTCGTTGAGGGTGCGTGTATGGTCTTCCCAAGTATCTGACCATATGGCGATGTCATCAATGTAAACTTCAACGTCATCTAAATCTCGAAGAACTTCCTCAATAACTGACTGCGCAAATGCTGGAGAGTTGCGGAGACCCATAGGAGCTCTCGTCCAACGAAAGAGACCGAACGGTGTTGATATAGTGGTGAGGTCCTTAGCTTTGTCCGTCAATTCAAACGAATAGAACATCATGCTCAAATCAAGTTTCGTCATGTACTGGAATCCCGAACGCTTTCGGATCAGGTCTTGGATGATAGGGAGAGTATAATCCTTGGGTTTGATGACCTTATTGAGCTCACGTAGATCTGCTATGAAACGAACTTTGCCATCTTTCTTGGGAACAATAAACGAAGGCAGTCCCCATGCAGACGGGCCAGAGACTCTTTCAAGAACACCTATGTCGATGAGACGCAGCAACTCCTTCTTGAATGTTTCCATATGGACTCGAGGAGTAGGGTAAGGCCGCCGAAAAACTGGTTGTGCTCCTGGTTGTAATTCAATATCCATCTTGGCTCCTTTGTAGACATGAAGCTTGCCGTCGAAGAGCTTGTAATGCTTGCGTAACATCTCGCTGAGGTCCTGGCGCTGAGTCGGAGACAGATGCTGACAATTCTCTTTGATGACCTCATCCACATTTATCTCGTCATAGGTTGAATCAGCAATTGACGTAGCGAAAGAGTCGAGGTAGTTCAGATCGTCATCTTCATCTTCAATGATGCATCCATCGATTGCTGCACTTAGTCGCTCCTTTGTAAAGTTGGAGTTCATTGGAATGCGCTTGCCCTGCCACCCGAGCTCGAGTCTTTCGTAATCAACTATTAGACCTATCTTCCACAGGAAATCATTACCAAGTATCAAATCAAACGAACACTTGGCGTCAAAGACGAGGAACTCTTGACTGTCAACGGTGAGGTTGGCATCGAATTCAGGGAACTTGATTCCTTCACCGAGGAGGGATCCAACTGGTGCATAGTTGCCTGCAATGGTATTACATATTGTTGTTTTTGATGGTTGAAGAAGGGCTGCTCCGGGTGGTAAAACACTACGGTGAGCCATCGATACGCTGCCACCGGTGTCAAAAAGGCACTTGAGGAAGCGATTGGATTCGACTCCATTGACTGACTTGACTATAGCGTATGCAGTTGCCATAGGGACTGTTCTGCCTTTTGAATCTACTTGGAAGGTGATCTGAGGGTCACTGAACTGAAATGACTCGAGGATCGCCTCAAATTGCTTGACTCGTTTGTCACAAATGCTTGGTAGCTGCAATGCTGCTCCCAAATCGACTAGTTCATTGCCGTAAGATTCAACGACTGTATCTGGAAAAATGTTGAAATCCCAAGCTTCCGCATTAGATTGGCCTGGGATTGGATCGAGCACGTGATATTCAGGACAATCCACTCTCTGCGCTTCGATAGCGACTACTTCATTAGTGAAAGGAATGTTGTTGATGGTTGCAGCTAGTGCATCCTCCGCAAAGTGACTATTGAACAATTCGTTCAAGAACTCATCATCATGAAGTTGAGCGTCTGATGCGATGCGGTCGAGCATTGGTGCAGGGCTAGAAGCTGGCTGCGCTCTTGGATCCTTACATATCGGGACTCCACTATTCAAGCTGGGCTGTGCTTGCAGAGCGGCAGGAACTGTATTATTGTTCCCGCGGATGCAACATGGAAGTTGAACATCAATCGCGCTCGGAGGCTCTGAGGTCACGTTGTTGACATGATACTCAAGAGCAGCTGGGGCATTAGCATACCCTGTTACTTCTTCAAGGCTCGTAGAATAGATATCGATGAAAGTAGTGCAATTCCCAACAGGGTCGGCGTTTCAGGCCTGATGAGGGACGAAGACTCGTTGACCTTGGGCATTAACTTGGATGGAATAAAGTTGCTGTTGAACAGGTGCTGACGGAGCTGTTGCTGCAGACGTAGCAAACATTGGAGCTGGTTGCGGAGGTGCTTGGGGAACTGGAGCTGGAGGTAGTTGAGCAGGTTGTTGAGGAGCTACGAGGTAAGATCCATGTTGCTGTTGCGGGGGTTCTTGCTCGTTGCTCTTGAAACGACGCTCATAACCTTTCTTCCACCAATATGGGGCAGACGTCCTGGTTTTGCCTTGATAGAACTTCTCAGCAAGCTCCTTCTTGAAATTAGACCCGTTGAAACAATAGATACAGTCTTTCCACTTATGGTTGTGATCAGGATGAATTGAACATTGCTTGGAGTGGAACTCCTTGCCGTTGTTGGTGTTGTTACTGTTGTTCCCATTGCCATTGCGACCGCTCTTATTGCGGTTATTCTTCTTCTTCTTCCGTTGACGTCGATCTTGGCCTCCATCTCCATCGGCTTCATCGTCATCGTCGTCATCCTTCCTCTTCCTCTTCTTCTCTTCTTGCTGTTGATACTTCTTTCGGACTTCCTTGCCGTAATCTCGAGACCACCAGGCCTCTAGATACTCCATTACGTCGGTCCATACAAGGGCGTTGTTACCATTACCTTGGAGGTCATAAACATCAACGTCCTTCTCATCTTGGAGGAAATCTTTGGCCTCCTCGGGGAGACCAAGCATCAGAGCAGTAGTCTTTTGCATATCGGAACATTGCGCTCCTATACGAGGCATCATCTCACTGTATCTCCAAAGTTCTTTGCAGGTCCATCGAGAAGCTTCCCGTAGTTGGCGAAGCGAGTGGCTGGGGCCCATTGACATTCATCCGCCATGTTGACGTAGGATTCGGCTTGGCCCAAGTAATGTTCAAGTTCCGTACTAGGTGCGTTATCCCTGAACACAATGAAGTCTTCCTCAATCTTGCTTCCATCTGGGCGAAGTCCATAGATCCTTTTACTTCCGAAACGAGGCATCTCCCTGAGCGCTGCTGCACTTTTGGAGGTGAGTTCGTTCCGAGCGTACCTGGTATGAAACAACCATGCGTTCTTTGATTTGTAGGTATTCATTTTGTACGTAGTTTTTCTTCTTGGTTGGTTTATATGGGAGTATTAATACTGTGTCCAATCTAGCTAACAATTGAGCTTATTATTGATCAATAGATGTAACGAATAGAATTATTATAAGGATTACTTTACACTGAAGAATAAAGCAGCATCTCTCGTGAATGGACATGGATTGAGAGGGGCTGCTCTGTTTCGATCGTATCAAATGTTCCGATCGTACCAAACAAAGAAACGAGAAACACATATGAACAGATTGTATGTCCAGTCTACTGACGTGGATGTGACAGATGCCACGGGAAGCACAACAGGATGATTCTACTGCTACTGCAATGTCATTGTCCTTATCTTTGCTCATGTTTTACCGACGCTTCAAAATGCTTCTTCAATTGACTGTGCTCAAGAAATCGACAGTGTTAATAAGTAGTGACAAAATTCAATGCTGCAAGTGAAGCAAAGTGAAATGGTGAAGTCAGCGAGGAAGAGGGAGTGAAAGGAATAGGAATGACGAAGAGACATAGACATAGACGTTCACGATTCACGATCCTGATTTTACCTCGATAGCTGTACAACAATGCATTTCGATCAGTCTCAGTCAGAAGCGACCTTGAGAGTCAGCACCAAGGGTAAATAAGGTCGGTATAACCAATACTGGCGCAAGATGATGCTGGGTTTGGCGTGTCGATATCGAAGCCGAAGACGAACCCAAATGAAAATGAAAATGAAAAATCGATCAATTTTTTAAATTTTTCTTTCTTGTCTTTTGGCGCGCTCCAACATCGGGGAAGAGCAAAAACGCACTTCCTTTGCAACCAATCACCCACCATGATGTGATTGATGGTTCTTCCCTCTAAGTATCTCTCTAAGTACAATTCTTAATCGGCAGAGTAAGTAGATAGTGCTCAAGAAGTTCAAGCTTAAGCAGCTACTGCTGTGCTATCTACTACGATGAAGAACTACAATTCCATCACGATAGTTCACGAGGATGACAGCCTGCCTCTCTTCCAAGGCAACAACACATCATCATCAACATCAACATCACTCCTCCTATCTCCGCTATCGTCTAGCGAACATCAAGCCGACTACAACCCACATCCACAAGATCATCTCGCACCACCCTTCTCAGCCTGCAGCAACAATCGACCATCCAGCCTGCTGGTCGGAACCTTCAATCTAATCGCCACAATCATCGGCGGAGGAGTCCTTTCTCTGCCCATCGCCTTTCAAAAATGCGGCATCTTCACCACCACGCTCTTCATGCTCACTTCTGCCTACATGACGTACATGAGCTTGATATCGTTATGCTATGCTAGTCGACGATGCGGTGGTAGTAGCTACGGCGAGGTGGTGCGGAGTGCGTTTGGTGAACGGATGGAGGAGGGTGTGAGCTGGTTGCTTTTCATCTTTTTACTGTTTGTGATTGCTGCGTATATGGTCCTCATTCGTGATATTTGGACACCGTTGGTTGGATTAGTATTTGATGATGTTCATGGAGATCGAGTGCTGATGGGGATCATTGTCATGCTGTTGCCATTTCTGTTTCAGAGGTCATTGCATGCATTGCGATGGAATTGTTATATTGGCTTTGGAAGTATTTTGGTCTTGTGTGTTGCGCTTTGTCGCGGTGGCTTTCAGCGTTATTTGAATGAGAATCAAGACAATCATGATGATAGTGATGGAGGAGATGATGCAACAACAACAACTACATTGGACATTGAATTCTTCAAAGTGCCAACAGCACAAGATGTACTCTTCTCATTTCCAATCGTCATGCTAGCATTCCTATGTCACTTCAATATACTATCGATACAAAACACCCTCAACAGACCGACACGACAACGAATGAAGAATGTCACTGGAATGGCAATCCTAGCAAGCTGCTTATTAATGTACTTTTTTTGGCTGGGTGGGTACTTGTTGTACGGGTCCAATACACAGGGAAATGTACTGTTGAATATTCCGATTGCCAAGATTCCAAATGAAGATACAACAGAGTATTGGTTGTTCTTGCTTGGTAGGATTGGATGCGGGACAACTCTGATGTTGGCCATGCCTTTGATGGCATTGCCATGTCGAGATGCTCTGCTCGAAGTGGTGGATGTATTGTTTCATCGTTCCCATCATCGATCCGATATGGACTCATCATCTGTGGATGCAAGTAACGACACGTTGCTTTGGAGGATATTACACAAACTCAATCGTAATGAAAGTGTAGATGATGCTGCAATCACTACAGAGGATGAGATTGATGAGATTGTGATGGACCAAGACACTGCTGCTACTAGAAGTACTCCAGAACGCAAATCACCATTGTTATCATCCATGTCTCCCGGAAGAACTTCCATCTTGATTCGCAAAGATGCAATTCAACGTGACTGGGTGTTTCGCAATTCAATGATACATTATGGCAGTACATTGATGATCGTGGTATGCTGTTACATTGGAGCAACCAAGGTGGAGGGAGTGGCCGAGATTTGGAGTCTGATTGGGTCGAGTTTGGCATTTCTTATTGCATTCATTCTTCCCTTTGGATGCTTCATTGTGATTGAGAATGGTGTCGAGGGGAGTGACAGGCATGATGGATGGATTAAGGCTTCGGTGGCTATGCTTGTCTTGTCCATTGTTGGTGCTGTTGTATGCACTTGGAATAGGTTTGCGAGTATGATATAAAGATTGTTGTCTTGGAAGCTTCTTTTCTGAACGATCAGTGCAGCTCTCGTCAGGATAGATAGAATATCGATTGGGAGTAATATTGAGGCTGAACATACATCTCTTGTCATTGAAGAAGCTCCTACTCGCGGGTATCCCAACTCCAGCGCTAGATATTATCTTGGATGCCACGACCACGATTCGTGCGAGGTTCATGCTTGTGCTGTGGGTACTTTTCGTGAATGTCATGTGCACAAGGATGGGGCATTAGCGTTTCAATAAACAACTTATCAGCTTGTACGTAGACTTAGATGAGTTCGATATATCACACAGCATGATAATACTTAATAGTATATGTGTGATAATTTTTTGAAGTCGAGTGTGGTGATGTGTTGGGCTAATGAATTACATTTTAGGAGGCAGAATTCAATTGTTAGGTTAACTTTATATGTCTCCATCAAATCAAACAGTCAAACTCAAACGGATCAATCAAAGTCAAGCCAGTCAAAGTCAAGCCAGTCAAAGCCAAGCCAGTCAAAGCCAAGTCAAGTCAACCAGTGTCAAGTCAATCAGTGTCAAGTCAATCAATGTCATGCCAATAAAGTCAAGCGAATCAAAGTCAAGCACTTCCAATCTATGGAAAACATTACTGGCATTTTTCCTTAATCAGGAAATTGCATCGACTTGGGCGGTAAGAGTTGTATTTGTGGTATTCGATGTTAATCCTGCAATCATATATGTTTCTGCTTGCCCATTGTACTCTTCGTGTATCTTGCTGACCACCGCATGCCAAAATGCCCCTGTTTGCGGACCATGCTCTGTGGCTATGTCGCTTGCAGCCACGGTGACAAAAGGATCCGACAGTTCTAACTCCCTTCCTGTTGACGATGTTTCCAGGAACTCTGAAAAAGGAACTTGAGTGAGTCTGAGTAGTAGTAGTAGTAGTATTGGGGCATTCCTTCTGGCATTTTGTGAATTTTTGGGAACAACGGCTTAGACACGTGTTGCTTTTGGTTAGTAAGCTTCGGTGATCAGCATCAGCATCTGCATCTGCGTCTGCCATTGTATCCGTGAGGTTGCTTCCGTAGACATGATCAGAGCCATGTAAGAGCAAAGCCATGGCTGCGAAGGCGAAGAAGACTGAGTAGAATTTCATGTTTTTGTAATCGTTGTTGAGGGATTCTTTTGTATTGATATTGCGTTGTCTTGTTGTTGTTTTTCCTTTTATGAGAGCATACTGTGCTGCAGCTGCATTGAACCTCTTGCTCTCCTCTCGCTTTGTGGGACTGTTAGCGAAGCCTACTGTTCGTTCTTCTTGGGCGGGATGGGACTGGACTTGGGAATACATATCCATAGTGAGTAGTGATGGACACATGTGTCCATCACGCCGAGCGATGGACACATGTGTCAATATTTCCATCCAGTTTACTGGGTGCAAAGCAAAAGAATCCTTCATCGGTCGGGAAAGATCGACCTTTGAGAAGAAAAAAATTAATATTATTCAGCGCATATCCACATTGGTGGGTTTGTGAACCGTGAGCTAGTACAACAAAATCGATTGGCTTCTAGAAGATCCATTTCGTCAACACATGGATGTGCGATGAACGCTCGGCGTTTCGTGCTACCATGGAGATGTGACGGCGTGCGATAGAAGTGTGTTTCGACGTTGACAGAAGTGCATCGGAGGTGAGAAAAGAATTTCGATTCTCCTCATGTAGAGGAAGTGCCCATGGCGAGAATGCACCGTGGCACAGCTCATCACAATAAGGAATTTCATTCCAATAAAAAGACTACGGTCATCTAAATCCAAAGGACATCAGCTGTTGAGCGATGGACTACGATTAGAATTACGTGTGGGGGGAGAAGTGTTCTCTCATCCAACCCTCACATATCGAGAGTCATCTGCTGTTAGGCGAGATGATACCCTCACAACAACAGAGTTTGCGGATATAGTTAGCAGACTTAGAAGTATTTATTCCTTATAAGACGCTGGTCGCAATTGGAAAAATACGCACTCTCTTGTCTACCTCTGAGAAGGTGTGGAGAGTTTTGATCTTTACAGCATGATAGTGCATGTAGCTGGAGCTATTGAGAGCATGTTTGTCGACGCATTCTGTACAGATTGTGATTGTCGCAGCCGCTTAGCCTTGATGGATTGTTGGTTATTACACAGTGTTGCCGAGGTAGTCTACGCCTTGCTCAAGCGAGTACCTCAGGATGACGAGACGATTATACCCCACTGGGCGAAGTCGAACGTGCAATTGAACCACCTACCCTAATTAATAAAAATCATATTGCTGTGAAAGCAAATCGTGTTTATTTGTCCCTTTATTTGTCCCTGTTGATTCAACATGTGCAGCGACGCCCTGGTTAAAGAAAGATCAAGTCTATTCAGTTGCGCACAGCGTGCTGTTCAAAGAAAGGTCATGTCTATTCAGTTACGCACAGCGTACTGTTCAAGTCATTTCTATCCAGCGACGAACTATTTAGCGTAAATTCATCCTTATTCACTGGTGCATCTAGGATGACCAGCCTCTTGCTTGCATTGTGGGAGGAGGAGGAATGAGAGAAACAATTCAAGAGCAATCTGAACTGGAATTACCAAACCAAAATGGTCTGTGCCGCTGTGGCAGCCATGGATTGTCCATGTTCTCTAAATGTGGTTGGCCAACGTGGCAATCATGCCTAACATATTTCAGAAGACAAGGTCATGGGGGAGTAACGATTGTCTACTCTGCTTCTCCTAGATATCGGATTATATCCTTTGGTGTGCCGTTTCTTCCACCAAAGAGGTCTTCCAAAATACTAATGAGCAATTCAGATGTTAGTCTGAAGGGAAGGGGACTTCCTTGGTACTTTGTGTCCATGGCAAGTGTCCCGAGTCCCGAATCTCGTACCTTGATTCTCTGTCTTGTTTACACGCGACAGTCGAAAGGAATCTCTTGCGCAAGCTCAAATTCAAACATTATCCGGAGTGGTGGGTCTCGTAGGAGAGACTACTCTATCAATACTAATACGGTGGTCATGCCTAGAAAAGGAAGACTACTTTCACAACGCAATCTCGCGTCGGCGAATATGATTGTGGTTGGAACCATGCTGCTGCAGATTACCTACGGTGTTCAAAAGGAACCTGCACACACCTCGATGCATCCGACTTAACTATCCTTGCTGGATGTACTTCTCACGTGAAGGAGAGGACGTTCAAGGATTGCTCGAGCAAGTGGAAAAGCACATGCGGAAATCAAGGCAGGGTCGCAAACAGGCGCATACCAGCACAACGAGATGATAACTACAAGACATCGTCCTTCTAAACCGCTGTTGTTGAAGACAACTAGTGGAGGACTTGCGAGAAAGCTGGCTGCTTGCTCAATGCTCGTCCTACAGTCCGAGAGTGGCTGAGATCCGTAGCCGACTGCTCACCGTGTTTCGGGAGGTTCACCTTCTTCCAATGCACTTGAGACATTCATCGGCTGATGGTAAATTTCGTTCATAGTTCGGTGACCTGATTATTGGATACTCAGATGGGACAGAGCTCGCCAAGCCTGCGTCATGGAGGGTTCAGTACAGAGCAGGCCATCGAGGGAGCTACACTTGCACCCGGACATCTTCTACTGAAATGTTGTAATACATGATGAGAAAGTGTTTAAATCTATCGGAACGACCTGTTGTTTGGTGTACACAACGCAGGTAATAATGATCAAATAAGAGAGAAGCGTGCTCAAGGCAGTTCTCGAGGCTTCCAAGTAAATGCTGCAAAAGACACTTACCATGCCCAGGAAGTGACTAACACTTGGATACACCGTCTGGAAATTGTTCTTTCGACGATGGTGGTTGCCATCTTAGTTCTTGTGTGTTGTACCAAGACTACCAATAGATCTGCTCCGCTGCTTTTAGTGGCAAATGTGGGGCCTCCTCGAAATTCGGTCAATATGGTACGGGGAGGAGGGATGCTGACCAAACAAGGAAGCGTTCCCATGATCAATCGCCAGCGACTAGATGCATGTCTAAGGCGTTTCCAAATTCAGAGTTGATCGGCATTTTGGCTGAGCTTACTTCATTCAAGCGCAAGGCTTGGGGGAGTATCGATTCTTGAAGACACTCATCGACTGGCATCTGTCGTGGTGCACAACAGGAGATGAAGTGATGAAGCTTGAACTTCGAAAAGAAGTTCAAGGGCGCGTGTCGGAGTGCGGGTGAGTAATGTGCTATCACCTCCTCTCGGCATTTGTGCCTGGAGTTCTTCCGGTCTAAAGACAGGGCGAGGGCCGCCATACCCTCCGGGAGACAATCTCTACTCATATTTATCAAATCAACCTCAAACTAATTGCAAGGGGAAGATATTACGACTGCGACGGGGCTAGTGCTAGCGAGGCTGCGCTGCCTCAGTTGAGATCCTCAGTGGTCGAGGGTGTGATGCTTCAGCGTAAAGGAAAGTAGTACATACATTACCAGCGTTTGACAGCGTCATCCTTCACGACACATGCCACACCTACAAAGGAAGAGGTACCGACAGCAGCTCATTGGAGTGCGCTGTTATAATGCAGACTTGGGAAGACAGCAGCTCTTTGAGTGGCTGATCTAAAGATGACGAAGACAAATGGTAAGCTCTTGTGACTGCGCATAGTCACACACGACATGGAAGTAGAAGATAGTGTTCTGATATAAACGTTGATGAAGCAAAGCTAGCTACGTATGTTCCTGGACCTGCCGCAACATTCTAATGGGATCGAGAAATATTCTAATGATCTTCGACAGAGATGATGTATGCAGAGCCTATGCAACGATGCAAAAGGAGATACCTCTGTGGTGATTCCGGCAGCTCTTCAATCCAAGATCCAAGACCTTGCTTAGGGGATCTGGTATATCACGACCGTTTTGTGCCTTAGGCCGATGGATCGTAAGAACGCACTTTACGTCAACGAGGTTCTGACAGGTACTGATGCAAGTACGCTTATTTTATCAGGAAGTTATGCAGTTGTGCATGCAGTTGTTGTTGCCCTATCGTCTGATCTGATATTAGATTCGATTGAGGTAGAGGTGCCAAAGAAGGCTGAGGAGGGAGCTCAGGATGCGCTTACCCCTTTGCAACATTCAAATTGCCATTATTATGTGTGAAACTATGATCGACCTTCCACGGCTCGTTCAAAGTGGTTGACTTTCCCACTACCAAAGATTCGAACGGGATGTTGGTGAATCCGCGAGATAGAGTGACTCCTCTTCTCACACTTCAAGTGAAGTTCAAGCGGACTCTCTACCTGTTCTTCAAGACTCTTGATTAAATCGTTTTAGGCAGAAGTGATGAATGCACATGAAGCCAGTGATACTCTTCCAACACGTAAGTCACGATATTCAAGAATACAGAGATGATACAACCTCTCTGGACGGAGTGCAATATGTCCTTGTTACAATTACAATGCACCCACCGCAGTACTACTGCCGCAAAAACAGAGTCACTTGTGAACCTGTTGATGCAGCCCGATCGTCAAATCCGAATGCAGCCGGAAGACAATCTGGTCTCTTCGTACCACACCGTTTAACGCAGCCTTGCGAAGCCAGTAAAGCGTTGTCCAAGATAGACACTTGTTATACTCTGGTCGCCAGGATGGCCGCTGCCGAAAGAAATTGGTGGATAGTTCCAAACGCTCGAAAGAACTTCGAAGCGTCGCGATCCCAAATACTGATTTGGTTCGTAGGCTTTGATCTAGCCGTTTTTAAAGTCTTAAATCTGCCGAAAGCAGAGACTCCAACGGAGGTCTCTTCTTCACGCGACTGAAGTTGACACGAAAGGAACTGTACGATACAAAAACGAGCCTCAGTTAGTTTAGTCTAGTGAGCGCTACAACAATTGATAAAGACCCCATAGTATTGAGGAGTACAGGGGGTGTGTATAGAGAAATTATTCGAATTGGAAATGGAAACTGAACGTTAAACAACGACGTCTTGGCCAAATCCTATGCACACACAACCGATGTCAAGGAAAGTACATTTGGTTGCTCTAATATCACAAAAGAACTTACGTCCTTGATTCGATCGAAATTGACATAGCCTGGAGGTCTTTTTTTCCCAAGTTGGGTTTTGGTTTCTATCTGTTAGACTGGTTTTTTATCCGGATGGCTTGCCATGGGTTTTCCAGTCTTGACAGCTCGTTTTTGGTTCACACAAGTTCGGGGGAGAATGTCACAGGATATGACTCTCTTCTGGTATCCCAATACCGTTATGACAGTCATTCTTCCTGTTCACACGTGTCAAGTAGCAACCACGGTGAGAACCCGTGATTGATCCTCTCACACAAGATGACGTCGCACGTTGGTGCTCCTTCATCACCTTTGGGAATAGCCCACTTCTTTAGCTCTTAAGCTTAGTCACCATGATATCCGTGTTCCTAGTGGTCTCTTCTGGCTCTAGTTGCACAATCAATACCGGTCCTATTTGCTTGTGACATTATTTATGCGTCCCAGATTATCTGTCGCAGGGCATGAAGACAAGGGGAAAGTGGGAGATGAGGTCATTGAGGGGAAATATGAGTTACAAATAGGAAAGAAACGACACTCACCACTGATGATTCTAGAAAGGAAATAGCTTCAACAAAAATATGCGTCCATTTCCGGAATGTCTTCTCGTCCACTCCACCTGAATAATTCGAGTTATCTTCCTCCTTACCATAAACCTTGAGAAAATAAAGAGCCCACATGAGATGTTTGAAATCACCTCCGTGGATTGAGTTGTGGGCATCTAATTTTCGCCATATGATACAGCAAAGATCCGGCAACACCCCATAAAAATGTTTCCACCGGCGCTCCTGGACATCGTTGAATGGAAGCACGTATTTGCGGTTGGAATCCAAGTTCACTGCAGTGACGAAAACTTGTGGCGATGGGTCTTTCATAATAAAAATATAATAATTAATACCACCCAACGCCAACGGCGGGAGCGGCGGCTGCGGTGGAATCAGAGCGAGGGGGGTAGGTAATAATGTTATCTGAATGAGGGGGGATTGGAGGGGTTCCTATATCGTTGCAAACAGCCATTGCTCATGATGCCACCTTCGTCACTATGTAAAGTGAGGCCGAGTACGAAATCGCTCATGTAAAGTGAGGCTGAGTACGAACTCGTAGTCGGACTCACTTTACATTTTTCGGTTGAGCATGTAAAGTGAGTACGAGAAATTCAAAAAAAAAAAAGTACGTAAGTAGCATCAGTACCGATACAGTACTTACGTAAGAAAACTACCAAACTGTAATTTCCCGCAGCACCCAGGCTTAGTCCGCGCAGCATCAAAAAATCCAACATTAAACCATTCGACACCCATTTCACCCTCCCAATAGTCTCAAACGAGAGTCACTTCAGATGCAAACTATCAAAAATTGGATTTGACATGGTCACATGCAACTCCGACACCTGCCCTTCTCCATCCCGAGGTGGAAGTAACGCTAAATCAAACAATATCGTCGCGTCACTCCTTTCGGCAGAGAAGAGCAAGTTTCAAAGAGGCAGAGGTTCAAAGGCATCACGCACCGACAGCTCATCACAAATAACACTCACCGGAGAACAAATCATCGGAGAACTTTACTAAGATAACATGCAACTACTCCCTTTCGCCATCAGCCCACTAGGCCTCTTCGGCCCCACAATAAATTACTTCCTATATGGCACACCTCCACCCAGCGACTACAAAACACTCCACAACATCGACAAGTCCAAATTCCCAAACGCCTCCAACATGGCTCACCAAGCATTCACTAGAACCCCATCAAACATCCTAGAACGAGCCGACTCAATTTGGAAATCAAAACAAAGAAACTATCACTACGGGGGATCCTACAAAAGCCCTGACCCAAGCACCTACTACACACAAATATTCGGGAGAACGGTTTGTAAGGCAAACGGCTCGGCAGGACTAGCTGCCATTCAAGCACTCTATGAGAGCAACAATGGCCCGATAACAGCGTCGTCACTTAATGATGACCAAATTTCATATTTATTACACAGTACAGGTGGCAGATCTATTTCACAAAGAAGTAGCTCTCAGTCGACTCAAGAGTCTTCACAGCCATCTACAGATACTTTTCTTGTTTACAATACCAGTGATACGTAGTTTACCGTAGCACAGAACTAACCTAAAGCCCCACCTACATAGCCCCACACTGCCCCACACACACAGGCAATGACCGACTAGAAGATGGACATGTTCGATGTTGTTATGACATGAAACGATCATTTTCTGTAACCCACACAACCACAACCCTCGCCTGTGACCTCTCATATTGCTACACACTACGCACACGATACTGACACCCACGGCATAAAATATTAATATATATGTTTTGAGCAGAAGCACTGGTTCAAAATGAGTTCAGAAGACACAAGTTGTGCTTCATGTGGTATCGCTGAAGTTGATTACATCATAATGAAGGAGTGCGCTGCTTGCGATCTCGTGAAATATTGCAGCGATGAATGCCAGAAGGACCATGAAGCACAACATGAAGAAGAGTGCAAGAAAAGAGCGGCTGAATTGCGAGACGAATTATTGTTCAAGCAACCGGAAAACCGCTTTTTTGGGGACTGCCCGATCTGCATGATCCCTCTGCCGCTTGATCATGCGAAATCTTTCTTACATCATTGTTGCAGTAAACTCATTTGCAAAGGCTGTATGTATGCTAATTATTTACGTGAGGAGGAAGCATCATTAAAGGCATCGTGCCCATTCTGTCGAAAACCTGTGCCCAAAACGGATGAAGAAGCCAACAAACTAATTATGAAAAGAATAGAGGCGAATGATCCAGTTGCTTTGAACCAACAAGGAAAGGTGCAGCGCACTAGAGGAGAGTATTTCAAATCAGTTGAGTATTTCACAAAGGCTGCTGAGTTGGGAGATGCTGATGCGCATAGTCAACTTGCAAGGTTGTATATTTGCGGAGAAGGCGTTGAGGAGGATAATGGGAAGGGAATGTATCATTTGGAAGAGGCAGCTATCGGAGGGCTTCCCAACGCTAGACATGTTCTTGGAGTGAATGAATACGAAAATGGCAATACTGAGAGAGCAGTGAAACATTGGATCATCTCTGCCACGCAGGGATTTGACGAATCTATCAAAAGACTGATGGATGCATTTAAGGGGGGATTTGTGGAAAAAGAGGCACTGACTGCTGTTTTCCGTGCACACCAGGCTGCTGTAGATGCAACCAAGAGTCCGCAGAGGGAGGCAGCTAAAGAGATTGAGAGAAGACTCCCTGTGTTTTAGATAATTAACTGTTTCGAACAACCTTCTATCCTGCAACTTCCTGTGTCAGCAAAAAAGTTCTTTCAGCTGCTCTCCACGCACATCATGACCATACCGCTGTCCGTCGATGCAACCAAGGCTTCGTAGAGGGATATGGCCAAGGACGAATTATCAAAATTATAATGACATGATATTGTAAATCAAAATGTTTTGGGCTGATTTTTGAAGCAAGCGGAGGCAGCAATTGCGAGGTTGATGTTGCATTTCGTAAGCCAATGCTTTCTTTTCTCCATATTCTTTGCAATATTCTACTACTCAGCAAAGTCAGCCAATGAAAACGATACAATGGCAACTGGCAACTGGCAACTGAAGGACTGGAAGGCCCACCTAAAAGTAGAGCTGGCAGCTGGCTGAGGGTAAGATAGCCATCTCATTTTTAGCGCGCTGTATCATCAAGCATCAAGCATGAGCAACCTAGTCGGCGCGCCATTCGTCGCAAAGGCGCCATACGTCGCAAATCCAAAATCACTCTTTGCGACGCAAAAAAGAGCTGTGCACCATGAGGCCTCCCACCCTACTACCCTCATTACACAATTAAATGTCGACATTCCAAAGTACTAATGTAGTTACTAGACCATTTTTTGACGCTGAATTCAATGGTTCAATCGGCGGCTCGCCATATTCAGCAAAAAGAAACGTTTGACCGCCACAATAGCGGTGGTGATTTTCACCCCCTTCCGCCCAGAGCACATGTAGCCAATAGCACGAAGGCGTCGTTGCGGTCCATTAAACGGCAAAAAAGTTTGTATTGGCGACCAATATTATATATATGGACGGAATATGCGCTAATTAACCGGGTGTGGGTCTCATGCAATGCCTATCCAACATATCAAATCTATGTCGTCGATTAAGAAAGATTTCCACAATTTATCTCAGTCAATAGTGGTATATATCTGACACAAAACATGTTGAAACCACACCATGGATCATAGAGGTCTTGTCTACTATATGATAATCAAAGTTGTCAAGCTGGACTGCTTCATATTACCACAGTGACTACTACAACTCTCGGTTTCCTGGAATACTAATGATTGTGGGTTATGAGAAGCCGGCCCACCAGCAGTCGCCTACACAAGTGTTGTGGCATGATATTAACGTCTTCTCCATGTACAATTGGGACCTTTCACCTCATTAAATCATCAGCCATCTATTGTGCGCCTTTTGCTGTGGTTGGGGACAAACGTTATAACTGTTATCAGTGGCTTTCCTACAAAGTCTCATGAAATGGGAGGCCGAATGATCGATATAAAACTCCATGATGGCGTAGATGTTGCGTGTAAATAATAAATCCGAGTAAACTGAACAAGTATCATAGAATATAGAAGGAGTTATTAATGATATACTACTATCATGTTGTCTAAGTTACATAAACATGAGCATTTCATGACATGCCCGATATGTGCAGACATTCATGTGTATGTGCGTCACCCGCAATTATCATCAAAACTACTTTGAATTGGACGCTGCAGCTTACATAATTGGAATCAG
Source organism: Skeletonema tropicum (assembly GCA_037178625.1). NCBI lineage: Eukaryota > Bacillariophyta > Thalassiosirophyceae > Thalassiosirales > Thalassiosiraceae > Skeletonema > Skeletonema tropicum. Next base: position 3,752,289 of record CM074133.1, on the reverse strand, counting down.
CGTGAAAAATTGGGTAAGGGAGAGTCTTCTTAGTGTTGTGGAGGGTGTAAGGGAAAGATAATGCTATGGTTTGCCATCGGATTTGTCATGTCAGATGCACTTTTTCAAGATTTTTTTAGTGTTTGTGCGTGATTACAGCAAATATCGACGCAATTGAACGGAGCACCACCACCAAACGCTGAAGATGCATTCCAAACGATATAAATAGAAAGTTATTAGTCTTTCAGCTTAAAGCATCGGCATATTATTGGCCAATATTGGCGTAGTAATGCCAGATTTTCTGCGACGCAACAAGATTTGGCTGGTTGTTGGGGTGAAAAATACCTGTTTCTGTCCAAAATGACGCTTTTTGTGTTCGATATCGGCTTTTCTATCCGTGCGACGCCGCATCGTCGCATGCGACGAATGACGCGCCGACTAGCAACGAGCAACCAATGACATAGATGAAAAAATAAGTAATGTCATGACACGATACAGAATCATTTTCAAATCCGCTGGCGGCCTGCAGATAGACGGCTGAATTAGTACTGTACTGCAAGGCTACCGACGGAGGAAACAATGGACATTCCTTCTTTCTTCATCGGCATTGATTTTTGGATCGTTTGTCCCTGTCTAATTATTGCGTTGGTATATTATTTCGAGAGCGCACCTGACAAAGGCAATTCTACTACAACTGCAGATCAATCCTGCTGTGCCTCGTGTGGCATCGAAGAGATTGATGAAATTAAATTGAAAAAATGTGATGATTGCGATCTCGTAAAACACTGCAGCAGTAAATGTCAAAAGGAGCACAAAGCACACCACGAAGAAGACTGTAAGCGTAAGAAGCGAGCGGCCGAATTACGTGAGGAATTATTATTTAAACAACCAGAGAGTACTCATCTCGGGGACTGCCCAATCTGCTGTTTACCTCTGCCGCTTGAGTTAGGGAAATCTACTCTGCAGGCGTGCTGCTGTACAATGATTTGTAACGGGTGCTGTTATACCAATATGATCAGAGAGGTGAAAGCGTCATTGAATCCATCCTGTCCGTTTTGCCGAAAAGCCATGTTCAAAACAAAGGAAGAGCGCGTTAAAGCCATAATGAAAAGAATAGAAGCGAATGATCCAGTTGCGCTGTGCCACCAAGGAGCAGATGAATACGATGAGGGGAATTTTAGGAGAGCATTCGAGTATTGGAAAAAGGCTGTCAATTTGGGAGATGTAGACGCGCATTATCAACTGTCAATTATGTATCATGATGGTAAAGGCGTTGAGATGAATACATCGAAGGAAATTTACCATCTGGAAGAGGCTGTTATTGGCGGTCATCCCAAAGCTAGATACAATCTGGGAGCTCACGAATGGAATAACCAAAATTCTGAGAGAGCGATAAAACATTGGATCATTGCTGCCACACAAGGGGAAGATGATTCAATCAAAGAACTGATGGATGCATTCAAGGGAGGATTAGTCGAAAAAGAGGTACTTACTTCTACTCTCCGTGCACACCAGGCAGCTGTAGATGAAACCAAGAGTCCACAGAGGAAGGAAGCCGAAGAATTCCGGAGGGAAGCTGAAGAATTCCGGAGGAAAGGCTTGCTTAGTTGAATATCTGAACATCCCAATATGGATGTATATCTCAATAGTGACATGCTTGCGCGCAATAAGTAGTATGTACATGAAGTTCTACACTTCTCAGATCCCGGGAATTCATCTTTTCTCACTCGAATGAACTAGTCAGCACATAAATAGCACCGGAATCATATTCTACATCCTCTTGCGATTAAGCCACATATTCGTCCGCTGTTGTGGCTTTCGTACTTTTGGAGATATGGTCGTCTGAATGGTGGACATTAGATTGGCGTATGTGCGTGTACACTTGTTGGCCAGTAAATGGAGATTTAAAAATCGAATCGAACGAGGCCAAGAGTGAGTCGTTCGAGGCCCCGCGTTGAAAATTGATGAATTCCCAGGATCTGAGAAGTGTGAAGTTTGGAAATGAAATGCCCATGTTGTAACCGTTTAAGTTCAAAGATTGAAGTGATAGACCGTGGATATTGGAAAGTAGAGATACATGAATAAATAATTCGCACACTTCTAAGAATAGGAAGGAAGGTGTAGATGCTGATGTTGTGCAATATTTCAACTCGGTCGACTCTGTAGCAAAGCTCATTACAGTACAGGTCTCTTGGTAGACATAGTCTTCCGGTTTCGGTCTCAGGTTGTCACAGGTGCAAAGATACTTATCTCAAGAAAGTCGGGCTACTGATTGAACTTCGCACTCTGCGGAATTCTTGTTTAATACCAGTGTGACCAGTAATGTTACCGTAGCACAGAAATAACCTAGAATAATTACAATAGCCCCTCCCACACACCACACTACACAGCACTTCGCTTTTGCATGCATGGTTATGGCATAGCTTTATCTCTAGTAGGAGTAGCCACTATGGATGATGGTGATGCAGCCAGCAACAAAATACATGAGGGTGTTGCTCTTGCTGACGACGCTTTATCTAGAGTTGTTCGATAAGTAGGCTACTTCAAGAATTCATCGTATCTTTGTGCTTTGTGGAAGCAATGCTCTGCGGCGGTGCTACAAGATGACGATCACAAATAATATTCGATACAGACGATGGGCTGGGCTGATATCATTATTTATGGTATTGAGTCTTCTCTCGTCGAATAGTTTCGGAGTTGTTACAATAATTGGTGTCGAAGGTACGATCACCAACGCTGATACTGAGGATCACGCAACAACAAGTTTCACCGTCAAGCAAAACAAAGAACGAATACTCCCCTCAAATAATAATAATCACAACTTTTGTGGAGTCGGATTCCAAGACGCCTCAACATCCTGCAAACACCCCTGTCCTTCCGGTTCAATTGATGAATGTCCTGCCGGTATGCTCTGCTACTTCAATACTCCATGTGTTATCAGAGATCCTACACCGAAACCTACAAATGTATTACCGCCCAAAATCAGTCCACTAAGTAGTGAAAATAAAGCGAAATTATCCTTCTTTTGTGGGAAAGATTGGTCAGATGCATCGAATTCATGCGGAGTATGGTGTCCTGATGGAGAGGATGACGTTTGCCCACCTGGTCAGAGTTGTTTCGGGGATACAATGTGTCAAAAGACGACAGATAGGCCAACTGGTCCGCAGCCGACGATTGGTCCGAGCTTTAAACCGACTGATCCGACTGCTGCCCCGTCGGTTGGGTTGATGGTGGATCATCCTTCGAATCATCAATTTTGTGGATAGTGAGTTTTTTCTGCTGCAATCGTTATATCTGTTTTGCTGTGTTGCTCTTTTTAGATCACATTCGCAATGAACTTTCTGAGACTCAATATCTTTCTTACTCCCATATATTCAACAGCGAATACCTCCAAGCAATCAATAAATGCTCATTAGAAACACATTGTCCAAATGGTGCAGCAGATTGTGAATTTCCCGAAAGCTGCTGGCATGGATTGACAGGTTGTGATGTGAGGGATTTTACCCCCGTTGAGTTGGGTGGGTTCATGAATCGACCGACACAACAGGAGTTGGCGGAAGAGATGGGGTTGAGTTACCCATCGGATGATGTAAGTGCTATCTGTTTATACTCTTTGATACTGCGAAGTATTTTATTAATGAAAGTGACTAATATGTGGAGATGAATGCAATTCAGCCGACGGATCATTTCTTTTGTGGAGTACTTCTGGAGGACATCAACAAAATGTGCAATACACAGCCATGCCCCGATGGAACGACTACAAACTGCGATTATGGTCAACTTTGTTTTGAAAATACGGCATGTGATGCTAGAATACGACCAGGCTACGGAGTTACTCAAGCGCCAACAATGAAACCAACGCCCTCGCCATTAGCAAGTTATGCAAGAGAATATTTCAATTTCTGCGGCGAGGATTGGGCACAAGCAAATACATGCGAAATGCAATGGTGTGGAGATGGTAGTGAATGTCCTGTCGGCCAATCTTGCTTCGCTGATACTGAATGTAACATGAAAGAAAAGCTGGATGGTCCACCAACGATGAAGCCGACAGGAAAACCAGTTATGTATGACGATCCGATGAACACAAGCTTTTGTGGATTTTCGTTCCAAGATGCGCAAAGTCGCTGTTCGGTTGAATCGCATTGTCCAAGCGGCCTTCAGCAGGAGTGCCCAACTGGTGAGTATTGCTGGGTTGGAACATGTAACATATTGGAGTTTGCTCCACCGTCGCCTCTACCAACTCAACATCCAACACGAATACAAACGGGTAGTCCTACGACATTTCCATCTTCCTCCCCAGTCAAAATATTAACACCACAGCCTCAGGCGGCAGTCCCTCTGACTTCCTCACCGACAATACCCAATGTTAGTGAATCACCTACATCACGTCCAGGATCTGAAAGCAGCAATCCTGATAGCTTCGAAACAACGCTTACAAACCGATGGTGCGGACACACGCGCAATGAGGCATATAAAAATTGTGGTCGACCTCTGTATGAGTGCCCGGGTGGGTACTGCTTTCATGGACTTCAGTGCTTTGTGCTTAGTACATTCTGCGAGAATGAATCGGCAATTAGTGATACTGCTAGTCCAAGACCAACGACTCCATCATTGGCTAGTCCAGGCCCATCGAATCCATTGGAACAAACTCTGTCCCCAACTTTTCATCCCACCCAGAGTAAAAAGACTGTCTTCTTTCCTCCCATTTCGAGAGATCCGATTCCAAAATCACCAAGTGAGAATATAGAACGAGTTCAACATATTATTGAGAGCATTGAGTCTACACTGCGAAGCGAAATTTTTGTTCTTATAACCAATGGTGGAGCACCCATCACATCCAGCTTGTACACGTATGAAGGCTTTCATTCGGCATTATTATTCTATTCAAATGCAGGGATGAATGACAACTATTTTTATCTAGGAGGGGAGCAATCTGTCGACGAATTAATAAATCTTGAGGTGGAGTTTGGAATCGCCAATTTAGCTCTCTTTATTGCAAAAATGATGACGGATACGATCGTACACGAAAGATGTACGCCTGATCTCTTGGCATGTGGACTTGATGCTTTCGACACAACTTTTGAGACTCAACAGCTACGGGTCATGTGCCCCCCGTCATCTGATGTGGAAGGAATAGAATGCAAACAAGGTGGGGTCGGCTGTGCTTGCACTCTCGGCTTCTTGAATAAATATATTGGAGCAGAGGGTCCTGCTTCTGGTAAATTTTCTGGTCTGAACTTTTGCAGCTCGGTTCAGTCTCTTTGCAATCACCGTAGTAGAGAAGGTTCCTTGCTGAGATGGATGACAGCAATGACGCACTGGGTGTTACATATGCAACGACGTGAAGATAATGGAGTGACGTTCATCGACGAGCTACACAAATTTGTGAATGGTGGGATGGTTGACATGAATTTTCTTCATGTTGTAGCTGATTCTTCAGTGCTTGATACAAATGCTATCAGCAGAGAATCATCACATACAAGGGAGAAGTTCGTTGCAAACTTTTTCAAAACAATGGTCAAGCTTTCAGAAGTACATTCTCAATCTCAAACAGCAGCTCCTATCCCTGCCATGCAAAAAACTGCCTCTCCGAGCATCATGGTGCCATCCACTGCCGTTCCAATCATGGCAACAATCAAACCAACAAAAATCAAAGTGCCCCAAACTCTTCAACCAACCGTATTCTCAGTTGCTTTCCATCAACTCACACCATCCAAATTGCAATCAATGGCACCTTCTTCGGGACCTCCATCTAAGGCGACTGAATCCGAAGCTCAGCCTCTCTGTCCCACTTTTTGCAACGAGGTAGTATCAATCGAAGAGTGTCCTTCACGAGACATTACCGTTCCATTCAAGATTCCGTACTGTCAAGATTCTATTGGCATAAACGAAATGTGTCGAGGAAATAACTATTGTGGAACCAGTGCATCTTTGAACAATTGCGGGAAGGGCAGGAGCGTTTACCGTAGGATTGACTGCTCTCCACAAACGCAGACGGGTGCTGACTCAGTAGTTGATGGGGGAGAGAGCAACTATCCTACTGCTACCGATACTCCTTGTAGCTTATGTCGGCGTGGCGAAATCGTAATCGACACTGGCATCGTATTGTATAATGGAAGGGAATCCACTTGTGTCATGATTCAGTCCTTTCTAAAGCAGTCAGTCTTTGCCGGAGATGCTATATGCACATCAGCACAGAATGAATTATCTGCAGCTTGCTGCGAGGCAAAAACAATAGAAGAGCCTACCACCGAGGCAGATGAAGAGTCTAATGAGCCTTCTTCCGCTCCTTTAGAAACTATCGAACCAACTCAGCGGGGTGCAGATTTGCCGTGGTATGTGAAGTATTCTGAGGGCCACTCGTCTGGGGGTGGAGGATGGCAATCTTACCGTCTCGGAGGAATTCTCATCTGTCTACTTTCTTTATACCATCTACACTGAGAGAGCATGATTTTATGATGAAGCTTAAATAATATGTCTTATGATTGCACTCTCCCACATGATTTCTCTCTCTCTAGACATAATATCTAACGTCTCTACTCTTTTATGAATAATAGTCATTCCTCTACAACGATATGCAAATGTCTCGATGATTCACCAGGAAAGAAGAAAGACGAAGACTTCGAACCATTCCTCCTCCCTAATGAATCAACATCTATCACGTTCAATCAATTCAATTTCAATCCTTCTTGTATTCGGCCTTCTCCTCATCCGAAAGAGCACGCCACCTTGCTCCCAACTCCTTTCCGAGCTCACCGAACGACATTTCAGGATTTTCTTCTTTGATTGTTGGGCGCATCTCCTTGGCGAAGAGCATGTAGCCAGTGAGGGGCTTTTTGGCTTTGGCTCCCTTTGCTTTGGCTTTCGTGGCCTATTATTTGTGTAGCAATCATGTGCACGTGTGCGTGGTAGACAGTCGAATGGGCATATAAATGGGCATATAAATGGGCATTGAGTTGAATCGTGAGTGTGTTGCAGGGAAGCAGCGTTGGTGCGGACGAAAGTTAGAGACATGTCATTGTTGAGCGTGCACTTAATTCACCCACACGAACATCGCTTCCTTCTAACATCGCTTCCTTCTATCAAAATGCATATCGAAAGAGCTGCCCTCGGCGTATGAAGACTCCAATTGTTGGTTCAATGATGTCTAGGTAGCGATAATGCAACATTTACCTAATTTCCTAAGTGATAAGTATGATATGCATATCGCAAGAGCATCCCGGCAGGGAACGTCGGCTCGGCCACTCTCTCAGTGAACGGCATTTAGCATGATGTATGAAAAAATACCTACCTTAGCCTTCTTGGGCTTTTCAGCCTTATCAGCAGCGTCGGTCTTCTTCTTGGGAGGCATGTTCTATGTAATGTTCGTTGTAGTAGGGCTTTGTTGTAAAAGTTGTGAGATTTTTTGCTGAGGAAAATTATGAAAAATGACACCGCTGTCTTCACCGTGCTTTTCCACACAGCAACACTGAAATGTCAAACCACCGACGAGCCAAAAATTTGAAACAGTTCCTACATTGAAATCCTACAGAGGTGTGTAACCAAAAGGAATTTGGAATCTTCCAGATAGTAAGATAAATAAGTGATTAGTTTAGGATGGTATTCAGGAGCTGTTTACTGGGCAAGCTGGATCTGAACTTGCCCATTTTAGGTAATAAGAGGAGTGCAGTCTAGGTATCTCTAGTTCAGTGGCAAGTCCGCAGAAGATTGCTTCCCCAATCGATCCGCTAGCATTGGAAAATGATGTTGGAATGCACTTTTGACTCGCACTAGCTGATGTTGCTTCTCATCTCCCGCTCTCCCTGGTTCTCTTCTTGTGACATAAAGAACCAGAAGCTCCATCAATCCAATGCAATCAAGGGCAATATCTTGGGTCGGGTCGGAAGCATGAGCTCAAACGCTGCTAACGGTTCCAGTAAACCGATCGTGACAGTGTGAAGTCGTGCACTCGAATCTCCAGTGCTACGCCTACACACATACATGGACAGGCCCTGCTACAAGCAAGACCACGCCAGACATTAGTGTTCTGTTCTGTTCCTGTCCTGCCTGGAACGATCGTGCCAATATAAAGTAAAGCCCTACTTACCATCATTCCAGCGTCTCGTCATCTTCATAAAAATGAACATCAAAGCCATAATGCATTCATATCATCATGATTTCCGTGTCAACTGAGAGATACACTCCGGCTTGTACCCGAGCTCAACGCTGGGTAGAAGCTCTGATTGGTGGAGTTCTACTCAACACAATCGGGAAAGCTGCACAAAACATTGCCTTGACCAAGAGTGGATTGGTCGCCAAGGAAGTTTATCTACCTCAATGCGGTTACACCATGTATTATCACGAACGAGAAGCAGTCGTTGACGAAAATGACAGCTTTCATCAAGATAAACTCAACCAACCAACGATCCTCCTCTTTCACGGCATCACTCAACGTTCTGAAGACTTGTCAGGCTTTGTTGCAAGTTTGGATATTCCTCCCAACGTGCGCATCCTGTGTCCAGAGCAGATGGGTCACGGTCGTGATATCAGCAATCGATTATGTTTCGATCCCGACAACTACACACTACCCACACATAATCGAATGTTGGAGTCGACTTCTGAATTCCTCGACACGGTCAAGTGTAGTCGCAACACTAATGCATTTGGCATCTCTCTCGGAGGAGCAGCATGCTACTACCTCCAGCACCACCGACCAGATATCATCAAACGTGCAGTACTGGTCTCACCAGCCATACTCTGCTGTGTCGACAAGGATCTAGTCAATGGTATAAGGGATGGGTCCAACAACTTTTGCTGCTTTGAAAGTAGGCACGACGTCGAAATGTTAATGAGAGACCTATCCACAGGACGTGATGATTACACTCGTGAAAAGTTGGATCCAGTGCCGCAGTTCTTCTTGGAATCTGTTTACCGTCAGTCGAAAAGGGGAGTTCCGGCAGGACACTTTAGGGCGCTGTTGCTGAATCTATTGGCAAATACTGATAGTCCATTCTCTTCTGTAAAAGATGTTGATGCGGATAGTAAGCGTCTTGTTGTTTGGCCGGAAAAGGATAGAATCATCAACTACGAGGAAGGGATGCGCTTCTTTGAAGTATCGTTGAGTGGTGGTGGCTTAGCATCTAAAAGTCCCAACACTGTATTCGAATCGGTCGAAGATTGCGGACATGTCTTTCATTCCGATGGGAGAAGTATACTTGATATTATCAAGCCAAGGGTAAGAGACTATCTTCTCAACTTCTCACAGTATGATTGATATGAGACAGGGAGAATCTGGGTGAGTGTAATTTTGTAGGTAGTGGTGAGAAAGGAATTATCTGTGGAGTGAAGGATAGAGTATTGTATCAAATTGTATCAACACAAATAAATGAAATTGTTTGGACGCCAGTACAACGCTGCCTTTAACCTCTTATTATTAGAAAGAGATAGCTTGCTTGATGAGAGCTATCCACCCTGCGTTTCATGTTCCATGTGTACTTCTTATTCCATGAGCAAGGTAGCATCACTAGATCAAATGCATGCAATTCCCTTCGTATATTGTCCATCTCCTTCTTGATTTTCACGGCAGAACTGCACATGCGACAAACACACTGTCTTCATACTGGACTTTTGCTCCCCTCTTTTTTAAATAGGATAATCCAATGCTTTCAAAACTCATGCTGCTTCCCATTGTACTCGCTAGGTCGTTAATGCTCCATTCTTCCCCTTTCTTTCTTCTCTGCCTTCTTCTCTTGATGCCAAGATTCGAAAATATGGTTGTGTCTTGAGTACATGGAGAAAGAACTTGATCATCATCATCTTTGTCAAATGAATCCAGAGATTAGAAAAGATGCTTGTGTCTTCATTACACGGAGAAAGAACTTGCCCATCCAATGCTCCATTCTTCTTTCTCTTGATTCTTCTCTTGATGCCAAGATTAGACAAAGGGCGCTTTGTAGTATTATTTTTTCGTTTCTCTCTTGTCACAGTCGTTATATCTGCTATATACTGCCAAAGATGCTTGCGTGTCATCACTACAGGGAGACAGATGCTTGGCAGTCTGAATTGCGGCTTTATCATCTTTGTCAAATTAACCCGACAGACCATGAAAGATGTCGTCATAACTTCTGTCTTCATCGATACGATGCAATGCTTTATTATGCTCAGAACTAAGCGCGAGGTCTTCTTCTTGCTTTGACTCCTTTGCATCAATTATTGTATCATCGACTGCAATATCTCCACCAGCCCACAAACTCTCCGGATAAACTCTCACGAATTCATTCAAAACTCTCATTTAATTAAACTAGTCTTCCCTGCAAATCCTTCTCTCGTGCGGCATTCGGTTATGCGTTTAGTATTTTTAGCGTGACATGAGATTGAGCACCGTACAATAGTGCCGCGTGGAGGGGGATCATCCTCCCGTGTCGATTGATAATCCACATAGTTGCTGAGAGGGGATGGTCGTGGAGGGATTGGAGATGCTGAGGTTGTGATAGTTGGAGCATTTTCATTTGGTTGGGGATGATTTCATCTTCGTCTTTTTCTTCTTCATCATCAAGATGTTTATGTTGTTGTGTGGTGCGGCGAGGGGCATTGTTGAGACGGGTAGGCGGCTTGGCTGCCATCATCATTGATGTGTGTGGGGCTTTAGGTTGATGAGATCATATGTTCTTCGTCGTCGCGTCTCTCGTCCTGTGTCGTGTGGTGGTACAAATCATCAATGTAAATGTCGCAGTCGAGAAGATACGTAATATCATTGGCGAAGTCATGTGTGTCATTTTTGTCGGAGGGAAGTTTCAATACTATCGCACCTCTGCACTCTATCTGCACTCTCGATACTCTTATCTTAGAGGACAATGAACGCAACAAGTAGAGACGAGGATGATATGATCGAGTGATGTTTATAGGAACTGAGCGTGACGTACACATTTGTTGAGTGGATCTCAAGAGGGTCGAGCATAAGATCAAGCTAGCAGTGGAATTGGACTTATTATATTTACATCTGACAATCATGAGACACATTATCTAAAGACTCATTCCTACGACCTATGGAGACGAAAATGCCAATTCCCAATCATCCCGTCTGTCTATCTCTCTAGAGAAAGGCAGCAAATAATGTGACATAAGACACGCGACGGCGATGGTCGCAACTTGAGAGATGGCCCTGCTCGACTGCTCAAACTCAACTTGCCGTCTTGTTCCTCCCTGCTAGTGAAGGCCTTACGTCAAGAGTCTCTGCTTGGTCCGAGTTGCGGTGGATGTATGGACGCTGGCTGTGTAGCTTGTGATACGCCATGCGAAGAGAGTGCCTCTATATGAATTGCCAAGCACTGTTTTTAGAGATAGGAAACAAAACAAAGATTCATTAGAGATACAAAATACAAAGAGACAGCAGACAAACACAACAAAGATTTAAAAATGTTGGTGGAGCTGCTTTTCAACGAGATCGAACGGTAGTTTAGCGACGGATTTATGGTCTAGCAAACCCTAAAGGAACTGTGCCAATCTTTCCCTGAGGAGGACGGACACTCTGTTTAAGCCTCTCAGCACCTCCGAAGGCCGCCGTGACCAACCTTGGAAACCGACCGTTACTATCTCTCTCGGAACCCCAAACCGAGTGCACCCGAAGGCGCAAAGAAAAGCTGGGCCAATTTATTAATCGCCGGCTAACCTCGGCGATGGGCCTTATTTGTATAGCACCGGCTTTGCCTCGGTGCTGGGACTGAGCCCTGGGCCAATTTGTATAGCACCGGCTTCCACGGTGCTGGGCCAATTTGTATAGCACCGGCTTCCACGGTGCTGGGCCAACTTGTATAGCGCCGGCTTTCCTCGGCGCTGAAGTTGTTGCTCGATCAGCCATTAAAACCGGACAGGGGATCATGAATCGGTTGTAACTCACCTGTAATCTTCCATCGTCGGCTGCAGTCGTTAGCGGCGGAGCCTGCTTCAAGGCGGCGGCGATGCTTGCGGGTGAACGCTATTGGGAGGCAGCGGTAGTATAGCAAGCGGCCGGCCAGCGGAGGGCGGAAAATTGGCCGACATGGTGGTTTGGTAGCGAATGATGTTGACAGTTTGCTCGATGAAAAATTATGAGCACAGCAAGCAGCGGCATGAGGCTTGCAACAGCAATTTGCCATCCATGATTGAATGAATGGCTGTGAGAGATCCTCATAATGCTGTCTGTCTGCATGATTGAATGAATGGCTCTCCGGTGCTTTTGGTCGGCATGATTGAATTAACGTTGCGATGGTCGGCATGATTGATTTTTTGTGAGCGATTTTGGTGGAAATTTCGAGTGCCGAGTGATGTTGAAGTGCAGGTTGTTACGAGAAAAGAAGTCTTGGTCTTATTTATCTCATACATATATTTATCATGATATTACATATTTGTAGTACACAACAGCAAATGAAAGCCAACACATTCTTAGCTGTTATTACATGAGACGTGACCAGACCGACAACCCTGGATATCGAATGGTCATAAAAAGTTTTAACGCAGTCATTTATCTGTTCTCGATCCATGGCAATCATCTTTAATAATTTCTGCAGCTTTTTGAGAAGTAGAAGGAGAGAGTTTGTATCTCAGACCTGATCAAAATGGCACAATAATTATCCTCTGCAGTTGTGCAGAGTCGTTCTTTGTTACCGCTACTGCGTATGAGAGAGTTATTTTCACATCGTTCCATGGCTTGCCCGTGGGGACAAGTGCAGGGCCTCCAATGCTCGAAGTTCATTCATCATTCCCTCTGCCCTACTTACCATCATGCCGGCGTCTCGTCATCTTCATAAAAATGAACATCAAAGCCATAATGTACCCATATTATCATGATTTCCGTGTCAACTGAGAGATACACTCCAGCTTGTACCGGAGTTCAACGCTTGGTAGAAGCTCTGATTGTTGGAGTTCTACTCAACACAATCGGAAAAGCTGAACAAAACATCGCTGTTGTTGAATCTATTGGCAAATACTGATAGCCCATTCTCTTCTGTAAAAGATGTTGATACGGATAGTAATCGTCTTGTTGTTTGGCCGGAAAAGGATAGAATCATTAACTACGAGGAAGGGAAGCGCTTCTTTGAAGTATCGTTGAGTGGTGGTGACTTTGCATCTAAAAGTCCCAACACTGTATTCGAATCGGTCGAAGATTGCGGACACAATGTCTTTCATTCCGATGGGAGAAGCATAACTGATATTATCAAGCCAAGAGTAAGAGACTATCTTCTCAACTTCTCACTTCTTGATTGATTGCGACAGGGAGAAACTGGGTGAGTATAATTTTGTAGTGGTGGAAAAGGAAGTATGTATTGAACAAAGTCTATTGTAATAGAGATAAATAGGTGAAATTGTTGAACAGGCTTGGAGCAAGAAGTAGATGCGATTAAGTTGCTTTGCCGAAATCTTGCTGTGATGCTACGAATACTGAGATTGGCACCTCTTATGATACCACCCATCTTCAGCATCCATAAGATTGTGTTACTGCCTCCCTCTGTGGACTCTTCGTTGCATCTACGGCGGCTTGATGCGCACGGAGAGTAGCAGCAAGATCAACTTTGCTGATTTCTCCCCTCTTGAAAGCTCTCATTAGCGCTCTCATTGAAAAATCACAACCTTGCGTGGCGCCGATGGTAAAATGTTTCACTGCTCTTTCCGTATTGTCATTTTCGAGTTCATTAGTCCCGAGGAATAATCTAGCATTGGGATGTCCACCAATGGCAGCTTCTTCCAGATGGTACATTTCCTTTCCCCTGTCCTTCTCAACACCATGTCCATCACGATACATTACTGCCAATTTACAATGTGCATCAGCGTCTCCCAATTCAGCAGCTTTTGTCCAATACTCAAATGCTTTGATATAGTTTTCCCCCTCGTATTGCTCTGCTCCTTCACCGATTAGCGCAGCTGGATCATTCGCCTCTACTCTTTTCATCCTTTGCTTATCAATTTCTTCATCCGTTTCTGGCGCTCCACGACAGAACGGGCACGATGGCATCAGTGATGCTTGTAACTCATGTGCCCTATTGGTATAGGCGCAGCCATTACAAATAGTTTTGCTGCAGCATTCTGTCACACTAGATTTCTTGAAATCAAGGGGTAGCGGCAAACAGCAGATGGGGCAGTCACCACGATGTGTGCTCTCCGGCTGCCTAAATAATAATTCATCACGTAACTCAGCTGCTCGTTTTTTACAGTCCCGCTTATGCTGTTTCCTGTGGTCCTTTTGACATTGAATGCTGCAGTATTTAACGAGATAACAAGCGGTGCAATTCTTCAATTTGACGTCATCAATTTCAGCGATGCCGCAGGAAGCACAACTTGATTTGTCTACCTCCGCATCAGCATTATCTTCGCTCATTTTATTTTACCGCCGCTCCGAATTAATGATTTCCGTCAGCTTCTTTCACCGTTAAGATGCTTAAGTTGAGTGGGTAGTTGGGTCGGGCTGGTTGTGGTTGTGGTTGTGCCTCGCCTTGAATTCCCAGGGCAAGCAAAGGCACTTCTGAACACGGACGGAAAAGGATTCTGAATTCTGAGATGAGTGCGCTTTAGTGCCGCGGTTCCCGTGGTGCCGCCTAAATCCCTTCGCCTTGAATTTCCAACAACACATACGTAAGTACCGAACCGACCAGCGCAGTCATGCGAACACGTGGAAATCAAAATCATAGAGAACTAACTTCCGACCATTAGCAAGCAGCAAGCCAAGTTGATGCGGCTAAGTTGCTTGTTGCTTTGCCGAAATCATGCTGTGAGGTGTGAGGCAAGGAAACTAAGTTTTGCAGCTCTAAAGTATTCAAGAGGCAAAGGGTAAATAACTATCTTTTGATGCCTAGTCATAATTTCGCCCCTAGAGAGGGTTAATCAGACGTACTTTAAAATTTCTGTTATTATTATTATCTTATGATGCCTTCTACTCCTTGATGGAGTTTTTCATTCCATAAGACCAATCCTACTTCACCTTGGACGATATTTTGCAGCTGTCTCCCTCTGAGGACTTTTGGTTGCATCTACAGCGGCCTGATGCTCACGAAGAGTTGAAGTAAGAACATCTTTTTCGACTAATCCCATCTTGAATACTTTCATCAGCGCTTTCATCGAAAAATCACAACCTTGCGTGGCGCCGATGATGCAATGTTTCACTGCTCTCTCAGCATTGCCATTATTCAATTCCTCTTGTCCAAGAAGGCATCTAGCTGTTGGATGGCCGCCGATAGCAGCCTCTTCCAGATGATGAATTTCCTTCCCCTTGTCTTTGCCAATCCCCATACCGTTCTGATACATAATTGCCAGTTTACAATGTGCTACCATATTTCCCAATTCAGCAGCTCTTGTCCAATATTCAGCCGCTTTGATATAGTTTTTTCCCTCGTATTGCACAGTTCCTTCATTGAGCAGCGCAAATGGATCATTCGCCTCTACTCTTTTCATCCTTCGTTTGTCACATTCCTCATCCGTTACGGGTCTTGCTTTTCGACAAAATGGGCACGTATGCTCAAGCCTCATTTCTTCCTCTCTCAACCTATTGGCATAACTACAACCTACGCAAATCACTTTGCTACAGCATTCCATCATGACAGATTTTGTTTGATCAAACGGCAGAGGTATCATGCAGATTGGACAGTCCCCCATGTGCGTACTTTCCGGTGGCTTGAATAATACTTCATCTCGTAATTCAGCTACTCTTTTTTTACAGTCCCGCTTATGCTGTTTTCTATGGTCCTTTTGACATTCAATGCTACAACATTTAAGGAGATAGCAAGCAGTGCAATTCTTCAATTTGACGTCGTCACTTTCTACAATGCCGCACGAAGCACAAGATGATGTGTTTACCGCCGCAACAGCATTACTATCTCCGCTCATATTTTACTTTAACCGACGCTCCGAAAATAACAAATATTGATGTCGTCAGCTTCGTTCACTGTTAAAGTTGCTTGAGTGAGTGGAGCAGTGGTCAGTGGTTGGGTCGGGCTGGTTTGTGCCCCCGCCCTCGCCAGGCAGGCTTCGCCAGGCCTGCCAGCCCCTCGTCTCTTCGGCAAGTGCACTTCTGAGTGCCGCTTTCAGTGCCGCCACAATCCCTTCGCCTCATGACACAACTCCAACTATTCCAACTCTCCATCCACTCCATAAGTATTCAGTCTTTCGTCTCCGTCAATCTTTTTCTCCAGCGAGGGAGAGGTGCTTGAGCGAGCGGCTAGTTTTAGTAGCGGCTGTGAACTATGAGCAAGGATAGGTCAGCGGAGACATCATCAAGTTGTGCCTCGTGTGGCAAAGCAGAAGTTGATGACTTGAAATTGAAGAAATGTGATGGTTGCGATCTCGTTCGCTATTGCAGCGATGAATGTCTAACAGATCATAAATCACAGCATGAAGAAGCGTGCAGCAAAAGAGCCGCTGAATTACGAGATGAGGTATTATTCAAGCAACCAGAGAGCACACATCTTGGGGACTGTCCGATCTGCTTTTTACCATTTCCTCTTGATGTATCGAAAAGAAGTATCACTTCGTGTTGCAGCAAACGAATTTGCAATGGCTGTATGTATGCCAATACGATGCGTGAGATGGAAGCATCATTGAAGCCCTCGTGCCCATTCTGTCGAAACGCTATGCTCAAAACAAATGACGAGGAAGGATTTGATAAACGAAGTACGAAAAGAATTGAAGCAAATAATAAAGTTGCGATTTGCCGAGAAGGGATGACACAACACGAAAAAGGAGAGTATAAAAAAGCATTTGAGTGGTTCGCGAAGGCTGCTGAATTAGGATGTGCCGAGGCACATCGCAACCTATCATATATGTATAGTCATAATGAAGGTGTTGAGAAGGACAGGGGGAAGGAAATTTACCATGCCGAAGGGGCTGCCATACGCGGTCACCCCGAAGCTCGACATGGTCTTGGATATTTGGAATGGCACAATGGAAATAAGGAGAGGGCAGTGAAACATTGGATCATAGCTGCCACCCAGGGAGCGAGAAGATGAATCAATCAAAAGACTGATGATTGCATTTAAACTGGGATTCGTCAGCAAAGAGGTACTTGCTGCTACTTTACGTGCACATCAGGCTGCTGTAGACGAGACCAAGAGTCCACAGAGGGAGGCAGCCGAAAAGGGGTTGTGCAATTTTTTGAGATAGATAATAGAGATAGTGTAAGCGGCATAGCAAGCAACATTCTGAATATGCTCATGCAAGGCTCAAGCAAGGCTGAATAGGTGATTTAAAGATGAAGAATGTTTTGTTGTTTTGATGGAGTTGAAGTGTTAATGATGTATTCCATTCTTTCAATCTTATCAACTCGACAGTGGCGTGTCACCGCAACAGATGTCATCACACAGACACTAAGTAATCTCAATCCGACGGCAAACCATGGTACAATCGTCCACAGATCAGAGACAATCTTTCATTCACCTAACACCTCTCCCTCTCTCTAGAGAGAGAAGATAGAGTGCTACTTATGTGCTACTGTATTCCGTCCGCTGTCCCTCATGATTTTATGCAACTTGTGTGGGGCTCTATTAGTAGGTTATGATAACTAGCCCACGTGCGTAGTAAATAACCTAAAGTAGCCCCCACACTAAAAAGAAAGCTTCTGAGGTGGCGCAAAAGGATCGATGATCGACCGACGAAGATGAGATCGATCGACGCTGGCTTCCTCATCGGTACAAAACATAAAATAAGCACATCTTGTGTCTACTATCATCAAGAAGCAAGCAGTACTATATACTGAGATCAATCATGCCTCGCCACAGCCACTCCCTACTCCTCCTAGCCTCCACCCTCGGCTCAGCCAGCGCCTTTTCTTCCTCATCCTCCAGCGCCCTCCGCCGCACCATCGCCACCGCAACACCCACTGCTTCCAGCAGCACCACCACTCGCTCCATGTCAGTCCTCGACTCCTTCTTTGGCAAAAAAGAATTCGCCGCCCCCTGCGTCATGGGCGATGAATCCATCATGTCCCAAAAAGCACACGGCACCTCTGAAACGCCCGTTCAGAAAGATTTGAGGTGGAAGTGCGATTACGACACTGCCGATCGCATCTGCAACTTCAACCGACATTACGCCGAGTATGCCGGATACTGGACCACCACATCATTTGTCGAGGATGCGCGCGCTACGGCCAAGGAAGGGAAGGAAATTACATTTTATGATTCCAACACGGGCAAGCCGCTATTCGTGGCGCCCAAGGGACGTTCGATGGAGGACTTTTTGAATGAGTCGGCAAGTCATGGATGGCCTAGCTTTCGGGATGAGGAGGTTGTGTGGGAGAATGTGAGGTGTTTGGGCGATGGAGAGTCGGTGAGTGTGGATGGGACGCATTTGGGGCACAATTTACCGGATTCGAGTGGCAATCGTTATTGTATCAAGTGAGTAGTATTTGATTGTTTTGTTTGATATGTTGTGATTTATGCTGTCGTTGTTATGCTTTTGTTGTCGTGTTTGTGCATTGACACCGCTGCAATATACTCACACACAATGTTCATTCTCTAATGATGCAGTCTTGTGAGTGTTGCTGGAAGGCCCGTTGGAGGAGAGGAGGAATAAATAAATGGATTAAATGTGTGCAGTTAAATAATTGATGAATGAAGTGATGCTACGTTGTGGCGGTCAATGTGTTTCAATACGACGTTGAATGCAGATGTGTTTGTTGTACAATGCGTTGTTTTTTGTGGTGGCGTGGAAGTGTACAGAATACGAACGAAGAATTCTGTGAGTTTTGAGAGGAGAAGATGACGACGAAGTACAACTAACAACAACCAAGCATTGACAACGTTTAATCTACATGGATAATGTTTCTTCTATTTAGGCAGCGATACAATTTTCACTCACAAATGCAATAACTTCTTGGAAGAGTGGTGAGTTCTCTCGATAATGTAGTATTTCGTATGTCTACGCCGCTGAATAGTTCGTTGAAGGGATGAACAAAGCTCAGATCCCCCCACAATCGTTGCGTCAGTTACCGCAAGGTCGATGACATGGTAATACTTCATATCTGATCTGATTACTTTGCATCTATTTATTAATTACTCCAACTCTTCGAAATAATAAAAACATTCCTCATCTCTACATCACCTTTCACCTTTTCATTGTCTGACCTACATGCTACGCTTTTGGTAATGTCTGCAGATATGAGCATTTCGAAGCTCAATACCATTGCTAGCCATATTATGTACGGCTTACATATTTGTGATATCCCAATTTTCGGCTATCTCCCTCTGTGGACTTTTGGTAGCATCTACGGCGGCTTGGTGTACCCGGAGAGCAGCTGCAAGGTCCTCTTTGCAAACAAATCCCCTCTTGAATGCATCCATCAACTTTTTGATTGAACCATCTTCTCCCTGAGTGGCAGCTATGATCCAATGTTTCACTGCTCTCTCCTTATTGCCATTTTGCCATTCTAAATATCCAAGATAGTATCGAGCCTCGGGTTGGCCACCAATAGCAGCCTCTTCGGCATGGTAAATTTGCTTCCCCTCATCCTTCTCAACACCTTCACCCTTAAAATACAACCCTGACAGCTGATGATGCGCCTCGGCACATCCTAATTCTGCAGCCTTCGTTAACAACTCAAATGCTTTTCCATACTCTCCTTGCTTGTATTGCATCATCCCTTCTGTGTGTATCGCATCTGGATCATTTGCTTCAATTCTTTTCATCCTTTGTTTCTCACTTTTTTGATCACGCTCTTTCTTTGTTTTGAGCACAACGTCTCGACAAAATGGGCACGAATGAGGCACGAAGGCCTCAAGGATGCATCCAACTCTCGCCTCACGTTGATAAACGCAACCTTTGCAAATGTCTTTGCTGCAACATGGCGTCATAGTTATTTTCGATATATCAATCGGCAAAGGCAACATGCAGATCGGGCAGTCCCCAAGATGTGTGCTTGCTGGTTGTTTGAATAATAATTCATCAAGTAATTCAGCCAGTCGCTTCTTGCACGCTTCTTCATGCTCTGATTTATGCTCTTTCTGACACTCATCGCTGCAATATCTAACAAGATCACAATCATCACATTTCTCTAATTTGATGTCATCGCATTCTGCGATGCCACAGGCGGCACAACAGGATGATTCTACTGCTACTGCATTGTCATTGTCATTATCTTCGCTCATATTACTTCACCGACGCTCCGAAAATAAAATAACAAATATCGATGTCGTCAGCTTCGTTCGTCGCAAGCTAAAACAAACAAACAAACAAACAAACAAACAAACAAACAAACAAACAAACAAAATTGTTATTTGACGTGCTTGTATGTACTTAAAAGTAGCTTGAGTTGAATGGTTCTGAGTTGGTTGGGTGGTTCTTTCCTTGGTCCTTGGTGCGAGCGATGCACGAAGCAAGGCAAGAAGGAACCAAACTTTTTTGTGAGGAGTTAATAAAGATTTTAGTTGCGGCAGTTCAAAATGAGCGAGGATAGTTCAGCGGACACATCATCATCTTGTTGTGCTGCATGCAGCATAGCAGAAGTTGATGATGTGAAATTGATGGAATGTGCTAAATGCGATCTCGTTAGATATTGCAGCGATGAGTGCCAGAAAAATCATAAATCACAGCATAAAGAAGCGTGTAGCAAAAGAGCCGCTGAATTACGTGATGAATTATTG